>JAJEKV010000551.1:0-148954 GCA_021234155.1 Isoetes taiwanensis
TGCTCGAAATATAATTATGTGTACCTTTTGCACTTGTCTACAATTTGAACTTCAACATGTTCCATGCTATATTTTACAAACCGGGTAGTTCACACGGTACAAACCCTTTGCAAATTCAATTCAATTCAAAAAGTAACACAATACAAAGCACCGCAAATTCAAAGCCTTCACCTAATCCAAGGCATCCACCATTTCGGGAAGACTTCCTAGCAACATCTCATGCACATCATCGACAATGCAAAAGCGCACTAGCACCTTTAACCCGTGATTTATCTTCTTCATGGGAAATTTAGCTCCAATAACGGACTCTCGGCACCAATACTTCTCTATCATCCAACGGCTTATATTTGTTATGGCAACTTGGCAATTTCGATAATAGTAAGCTGATATGATCAAGCGTCACCTACATGATGCTCATTCTTGTAATCATCAATATTTGTTTGATCCAATACATGCTTTTCTCTAGTGCAAGCAAGAACATAGTATGTCACATCTTCCTCATTACCGGGAAGAGCAAAAGAAGCAAAATTATCACCAAACCGTATCACATCATGTAACTCCTCTACCTCATTTGCAAACATTGCGGTTTCGATTCCAATTTGTACCTTCAAAGATGTGCACATGGGACTAGCTTCTTCAATGTCCACTTTCCACGGTGTTGAATAGACTCACATGCACGCCATTCAAAGTTTATCAGTGCCTTCGCAAAAACAAGATAGTGGTCTAACCATCGGTAAGGTTGGGTCCTCGGGACTTATGGAAGATACACGGTGCCGACTTTGGACACCCGGGAAGGGGTTGCACATCAAATGGCTTTGACTTTGTCAATCTTCAGCCTCCTTCACTTCCCAATACACTCTACTTAACTTGAGATTTCTTGTTTCTCAAAACAACACGGGCATCATGAGCACCCTTTATTTCAATCCCATGCTCTCTTCTTTGCTCAGCGGCCAAGAGTTGCTTGGCCTTGGCAGCCTCTCCATCATGTTCCCCTTCCCATGCCCCGATCCGAAGAAATTCCATTGTACCACGAATGCCATCGCCGACAATGGTACCGCATATGAAGTAGAATGATCTTCTGGATTTGAACTGAGCAGCACAACCATCTGACCACACGAGATGATACCGCATGTGAGATCCTCCATTCTCTTTCAACCACTGAAGATGAAGTTGAAATGCATGTTGTACAAAATGTGTGTCATGACTTCTATCATCAGAAACATATAAGTGAACAGTCTTCTGCAACTTACCATTTACCTTGAAGAGAGTGATGTGTACCAAAATAGTGATCTGGTCTGCATTCCAATGTTCAGACTGCACTTCTTTGAAGGGCTGCAATGTGTAATTTTCTGCAAAGTCTACTACTGATATCACAGAATCATCTCTTAGACTCTGAATGCTTCTCCTAAATTCCTTGCTCTGCCAATGAGCTGCAAAGTTGTGATGCACAAACTTTTTCATGTGATCAAACATAATAAGCCCTGTAAGTAATCCAGGGCAGTTAGGTTAGCCATACATCTAACCTGACCAAGCCTAAGGATAAGACAGAAAGTCTAAACTAATTCTAGTTTTTAACCCTTGATAGAAATTAAAGCGTTGCAAACAATTTCTTATTCAAATAAATTTCAAAGTACAATAGTCAATTAGCTTTAAATTCCATAAGTTGGAATGAGTTTAACTACCACTCTTCTGCCCAGGCCCAGTGACAACTTGTTTTGTCTCATCTCTTCTTCTCAAACCATATTCAATCATGGCTTTTATTAATACATTTCTTCTGCCAAGTGCAAAATCCTTGTCGAACCATGTTGATGAAAACTGCAACAAACACAAGAATTAAGATCCGCTACAATAAAACATCCCAAAAGATTTATGTGAAATATAAGAACAACTCACCATGCTTTTAGAATTCACTTGGGCATCCACAAAAGCTTGCATAAAGGCCATCACATAAAGACCGCAGACTTATATTATCCGGTTGTTGTGGAACCTCGGAATAGTTTCCTTCTTTCTTTGCATTCTTCACATATAATTCAACTCTACGTGAGCTAGAGTTGGTTAGATATGTGATGACATCCTTATGAAGCCCTGCACACACAAATGAGAACATGCAACTAAGATTTAAGCAAGCGCGTGGTGGTACATATTGAAAAGAAAATGCTCACATATTTAGGAGTTTGTTGTCCTTTGTTATACCGGTCATGGAGTTCAACACAATAATTGCGGGAGAAGCCATTGAGGTGGTACTTTGCAATTTTTGCGAACTCTAAAACAAAAATCACCAAAACATGATGGGCGGGGTCCTCAACTTGAACTGGAACCATAATATCTTGGCATTTACTAACAACAATGCCTTGTAGCCCTTTCTCAACCGCACTTACACTTTGTTGTCCCATACTATTAGCATCCAGGGCTAATCTTTTAAATGCTGCCCGATAAGTCAAAAAGTTTTCTGAAGGGAAGAAAAAGAAGACATCTCGCCATTTGGATGTCAATGTGCTGCTCACATACCTTCCGAATATGTCTAAATGTCTGTTAGACATGTACCTATCTTTAAACAATGTCTCCACACAGTATTTCGTGACCTTAATCAGAGGTTCAGCTTGGAACGGATAGAATGGAACCATTGTGCGAAGGTTATCCATGTCACTGCAAACCAAGCATCAATGGTAACTAGAATAAAACACATATTTACTAATCCAATTACACTTACAGTTGCTCAACTGATGTCTGGCTTCTAGTTCTCTTAGCTGGCCGCGACACCTTTGTATCTTTTCTTTTTCTTGACTCTTTCTCGTTCACACCACTATCTGTATCTGTTCTATCCTCAGATTCCTCCTTCTCTTGCTTCACCACAACCACCTGCTTCATATCTGTAGCCACATTCTCCACTAAAATTTCTTGATTACCCGGTTGTATATGTTCTGTCTTACATGATTCTTCAATCTTTTCGATTGTAGTTCCAACTAAGGCCATAGATCCACTAGTTTCCTCTGTTTCTGCGAATAATAAAATGTATGAACATGCAATAACTAAATGCAATAAGTAGTTTTTGACTTACCACTTGAAAACAACATTTCAAGTTCGGTCTGATGATGTGGCATTGGCTTTAGAATTGGTACCTTACGCACATTATGCGCGCAATCTTTTTTCTTTGGAGTGTCGAAGACCTCTACAATAATATCTTTTTTTTCTTTAGAGTGTCGAGAGGCGGCCTCATTGTTCTCTATTTCATTTGGTTCCAAAGACTACAAGATAACTCATTGTCAACAAAGCATAAACATCAAGAAAATGTAGAAATTAAACTAATATGGACACACACCGTGTTTGCCACATTCACCCTTTGCTTCGGGGAGCTCAATTTGTTGTGCATATGAAGCTACAATTGTAGCTTTGCTTGTGACAACTGTATATCATTATTAAAAAATGAGCTCAATTTGCTTCCTTATAAAATCCGGCAAATTCATTTAAAACTAATTACTTACTTGATGTTCCTTTTCCTCCTCTCTCATGCTCTGCTACAAATGTGTTGAATGTGTTCAGAGGTGACCTAGATGTGGACGGGGTTGACTTATCATGCTTCCCTCCATAATAATCATCTACACAACTTGAAAAATCAAGTGTCTTTGCAGGAGGATCTACTCTGTTCTTGCCGGCATCTGCATACGAGGTGAAATTGAAATACATATGAAAATACCATAACCACATATCACATACCTTTCTCTGGCTTCTTTATACTACCCATGTCACCTGCAAGAATGAAAGCATTACCAATAATAACTAGATGACTGAAAGAAATGTACAATCCAGAAAAGCAATGTACAATCCAATTCCAAATGTATTCCATGTATTTGTATTGCAGAACTATGTACAGTTTTATGTACACACATCCAAATGTAGAAAGCTTCCTAGAAAAAAGAATTCATAAATGCATTCCATGTAGCTGTGTTAGATATATTAGATATATGTATTTGGAGCCAACTGTAGAAAAGCTTACTGGAAAATTGTAATTGCATTAAAATGTATCATAGAGTACAGCATGTATCAAAATGTCCCCCAGTAGAAGACCACATGTTATACAAATGTACACACAGGCAGTTACCTACTTATCCTATTTTCTTAGTACATAAAAGTAACTCCTCAATATTATCTGGCAACACTGTACACCATGCACATTAATAATAACATGATGTTTACACCAGCCTAGAAAAGCAAAACGATCCAACCCTACAAATCTTCACTTCAACCTACATTTTAAAACCCAAATGTAATTAATATACTAAAGGAACAATTAATGCACAACCAATGCACAACTTCTAACTAATATCCATCTACCAATCTTACACCTGAACTAATAAAGAAAGACATGAAAGAAATCGATTATGCATGCTTACCTTTTCAATCAGCCCAATACGAGGTAGATTCACATCCCATATGCGACTGCATGCACCATGAGTTGTTCCTTGTGCTAGCAAGATGGGAGATACATAATAGGCGATGGGATATGCGCAAGATGCCAATACCTTTGAGGGAGGAACAAAACTCTTGCTCATAATTTATGCGGACTGAAAAAAAGACATTTGGCTGCTCTTCCGTGAAACCAAAGAAAGAGGAGGGGCCTGAAAGCTAAGACCAGAGGGAGTGATCTAAGAACTCCCTCAACTCCAAAATCTTTGTGTCCCCTTCCTCAATTGCTCTCTTCTTTGAAGACCTTAAATTGAGTTCGAGAATCTAGGCTGCCTCAACTCAGATGCTTTTTTGCTTCCACTTCCTTGCTAAGCTTCATTAGATCCACGCTTCGCTTGCTCTTTGCGCCAGTGCATCCTCCACCTTCCATTTTATGTGCTCAAACTTCTAGCTTTTACCGTCACTTCCATCCATCTGGCTGTTGAAATGCCTCAACTCGACGCCAGTTCAAATTAGTCATCGGCCTCATGGACTAGCTTAGAATATCTTGCCCTTTCCCTTCCCTATGCTTCAAAGTCTCATTATAGATGCGGTCTGCGTCTCACCGTAAGTTCTGCATCTCCTTACATATCTTTCCTTCAAAAGGATCACGCTCTCAAAAATACATTCAAACTGTCGGATCCTCTTTTTGTAGAAAGTATCATAGGACTTGTGGCCCTTGGCATTCTTTTGGACTTAAGTATTACAACTTCAGTCAAAACCTCAGTTCTTTGACCTTGCTTTTTTAGGCAGTAGGTGTTTTTTTAACATCATCCCAATCAAGGCGATTCACCTTTTAAGTGTAAAGGCAAATGCTCTAGCAAAATACAGGGGAACATAGTGATTACGTACATCTTTTCCTACGAATGCAAACTCATACCACTTAAAAATTCTGCTTGGTCTTCCAACTTCACCAGCTCATCCTTGTACCCGTGCCTGGTAGGTTCCTTAGATCCCCAAACACATTCACTAAAGAGTTGTACTCTGCAAATTTTCCTTGAATTTCATATTCGCCCGGATCCCTTGCGAGAAAATCTGTGTCCTCCTTCTTGCGGCCGGGACTTCCGGACTTCAAATGTGTTGCTTTGGAAGCCACAGGAGATTTTGGACGATCACGAGGGCATTACTCTTCTTTAGTGTCTTTGCCATTGTCTATACCGCAATGCAACAAAATATCTTTTAATTGTCCTAAAAGGTGCAACAATCGAGCTTGCACATGTAAACAAAACCCTAAAGTAATAAATTAGCAATGAAAAGAAAAAAACTAGGGAAGAAGGCGTTGTACCTTTGATTTGTTGAGAATGGCCAAGCGACTTGGAAGGCGTGCTTTAGTCGCTTGCAAGAGATCGAGTGCGGATCGCGAGGGTAAGCGAGAGAGATCAAATGACAAACAAAGCGGGGAAGAAAGAATTGGAGGGAATTTTCGATATGCCTATTCGGCGAAAAAAAAAAAACCAAAATTCACGGTAATTATTATACATTTCTAAAAATGTATATGTATTAAAATGACCCAATATTTTATCACCCTAACGTGCTTTACCCAGTCATAGAAGATTAAAATTTGGACCATATGTCTTTGTTCAATATATTACCAATTCAACCATTTTTTAGCAGATATTTAAGCTTTTTTAGTCCTTTATAGATTTAACAACACATTTGTTTTACAACAATTGTTTATTATGATCTATTTAAAGGATTGTTACCATCTAAGATATAAAGCCCATAGCCTATACCATGGATTGCGATAATTAATCAGCGAGGCATATCCGCCCCGTGTTCTTACTTATTACTCAAAACATAATAGGTGGGTGATCAGCCACCTTTGCCTCGACATTCATCAACATCTTTTGTGTCGGTATCATGAAGGATGATTTAAAATAAATTTCAGCAAAATGAAGCCTCATCAAGAGCCTTTACATCAACCAGTTATTCATGCATAAGCCTGTCACACTCCCATTATACCCGTATCATTTAAAAAGGATTCCATTGCAATTAAACAACATATAGCAGTAACAAGACTGATAAAAAATTGGTGAATGGAAGTGCCGGGGATTTCTCGATAACCCAAACTCAAACGGTAAGCTTCTCTTATGATAGCTTCTGCGCAAACACCCAAATCGGCTTAGCGAGGTCACTCCAATCGCTTCGGTAAGTCAGACTCTGTACCGCATACGGTAATCTCCGCGGTGATCCGTGCGTGTTCTTACGCACCTGGCGAATCCGAGACGGTTAGCCTCCCGGCTCCTTCGTCGGCAGAGCTACTAAGCGATCGACTACGTATTCAAGTTCGGTGTCTACGCTTGTCGTGCGCTGTTGAATCCATCTCTCCCTTTATCGCTTTCACGAACCAGCCGTTTCCAAAAGCGTGTGTTTGTCTTCAATCAGGCCATCCTGCGTGTCGTCTGTTGTAATTCCATCATTCTCCCCCTCGGCACATACAGCTCATAATTCCTACTTGTTCCTTTGCAATATGGAGTTTTGGTTCGATGTAGAACCTTAGTCAATATATCACTTTGTTGCAATGCGATGGGAATGTATTCTACATTTATTTCACCCCTTTCTACTTCATCGAGATGAAATGGTGATGAACCTCGATATGCTTAGTTCGCGAATGACAAAGCTGGATTTTTTGCTCATGGCTATCCCTTTGTTGTCACAATAAATTGTTGTTGTGCAGTGTATGACTTCCCGAATTCCTTGAGCATCGCGCGCAGCCAAATGATCTCCGATGAACAACGCCACATATTTTGCTTCTGCCTTGGATTTTGCAACACACTCTTGTTTTTCTTGACCCATGATATTTGCCGTGCCTCCAAACTTACAAAGATATCCAGTGGACTTTCTATCATCGGTGTCTCCTCCCGGTCGCATCACGCATATCCAACTAGGGTTATCTCCCATTCCCCTTTCAAAACATAGCAGGTGGTGGGGTACCCTTTAGATATCGAGGACCCTTTTTGCGGCTATCCGGTGTTCCCTTCTGGTTTATTTAAAACCTGGCGAGAAGATTGCCGACATAAGTAATATCGGCCTTGTCTTTGTTTTGCGATTATACAACGGAGCTGCCAACTAGTGACCTATAGGGTCTACCTTTCATCTCTTTCTCCTCTTGGTGTTTGTGGGCACATTTTACCCGAACAATTTTACTCCTGGCGCCAATGGTGTCTTAGCTATATTGCAATCAAGCATTAAATTTGACTAGCATCTTCTTGATATCTTGTTCTTGGTGAAGTCTGAGCACACCGCGCCCTATCTCTTCTTACTTCCATTCCCAGCGGTTTTGAAGATCTCCAAGATGGAGTCATTTTGAACCCGACTTCTCAACAATAGCTTACACTTGTCCGGCAAAGCTTTTTTGTCATTCTTGGCTATGATGCAATCATCGACATACAAAGCCATTATCGGCATTTATCTCCTTCCCTTTTCATGTAAAGATTACCTGTTTTTTTTAATTTAATGAATCCACTTTGTCAATCAAAAAACTTGTTCATGCATAAGTACCATTGTCTAGATGCCTCAATCCATAAATAGCCTTTTTAATTTGCATACCATATTATTACCACCTTTCGTATCCATGAGGCTGCTCCATATAGATTTCTTCTTCTAAGTCTGGTTCAAGAACACGATCTTGACATCCATATGACCCAATTCCATATCATTTTGTCTTTGCAATGGCTATGAGTGCTCTCAAACTAGTCATCTTAATGATAGGTGAGAATGTGTCCTTAAAGTCTACTCCTTCTAGTTTGTGTATATCCCTTAGCAACCAAAGCGAGCTTTGTACCTCTCGGCCGGACCCATCCGCCTTTCTTTTAATCTTAAAAATCCACTTACTAGGCAACATTCTTGCCATTTGGTCGGCACCAAGTCATAGGTTCGGTTTGTTGTTTAAATGAATCCAACTCATTCCTCATTGCTTCTTTCCACATGCATCACGGCTTATTCTTTGCTTCTTCCACGAGTTTACGGTTCTAAAGTACAAGACAAGATCTTAGGCTTTTCGAGGTCTTGTTGTCTTACCACTTTCTTTTACGCCATATCATACGTATCAAGCGAAAATTTTGAGATTTGGGGCGTTCGACTTCCTCTGACGAGTCTGCTTGTACTCCCCACGGTTTCTTCAATTATAGTTTCACCACTTTCCTCCTCCCGTTATCCGGTTTCCGGTGCACTATCAGCCTCTAAGGCTTCATGCACCTCCTGCGGCTCTAAAAACTTCATGCACCTCCCTACGCAGCTCCGGTGTGCGATTGCAGCATCGGTTCTGCAACTTCATGCACCACATCACGGTTACTGCGCTTTCTGCTCACTGTATCCTCAATTTCATCATCTTCAAGGTCAATTTCATCTTTCATGGTTAAACTTATTGTCTCCTAAAATTGCGCATTGCTTCTTCATTTACCCACGAACCACTTTCCAAATATTCTCGGCACCCATACGTGTCATCTCAACTTCGCTAAGCGACTTTCTATCTTTGCATGCGGGATGTTTTCGTTAAATGTCACATCTCTGCTAACATGTATTTTGAGAGTGTTTGGATCATATAACCTGTAACCATTCGTTTCTTCATCGTAGCCAACCAGAAAAGTACATATGCTTCTATCATCCAACTTCCTCCTGAGTTCTTCGGGAACCAACATATAGGCTAGACATCCATACACTCTAAAGCGGCTTCCGCAGTTGTCTTTGTCCGGTCAAACCTGTTAAATGCTTTTGTCTCTTTCTTTGCAACACTAGGCAACTTTTGCGAATATGACAAGCTGCGCCGCCAGCCCATACGCCCATAAGCTGTTGGGTAGTCCCGCATGCTTAAGCATGGACCTTGTTGCATTCATGACAGTGCGATTCTTCCGTTCTGCTACACCATTTTGCTGTGGCGTATAGCGACATGTATATTGTCTTCTAATCCCATGCTCCTGACAAAATCTGCAAAATTCACCCGATCTATATTCTCCTCCAAGATCGGATCTCAAGCATTTAACCTTTAATGATGTTTCCCTTTCAACCTCCGCAACATAGAGCCTAAAGGCATCAAATACTTGGTCTTTGGACCTCAAAAAGTAACACTTAGTCCTTCTGCTATAGTCATCAATAAATGATGCAAAGTAAAATTTTGACCCTAGACTTTGAACTTGCATTGGACCACAAACATCTGAATGAACTAATTCAAAGTAATTTGTGTGCCCTCTTCCCTTTATTTCAAAAAGGCAATCTACTTTGCTTCCCTAGCATGCATGCTTCACAAACATCATCATGACTTTCATGCTCACACATCAAGTCCAAAAAAGATTGTGCTTTTACGCAATTTTAATATTATTATGATTTGTATGCGCCAACCTCAAATGCCATGTATGCAGTTTATCTATGGGAGATATTTTATTGATTGCTTTGATGTCAAACTCAAATAAATTTCCTCTTCTATCAGCATCAAACACCTTCACACCATCTTTAGTAAACTTGCATCCGTGCTTATGAAAAAGCAAATCATAACCATTATCAACAAGGTTTGCAACCGAGACCAAGTTAAATAACATTTCTGGACAAAATAGAGTATCGGTAATCTCAAAACTTCCTTGCCTTCTCTTGATACCTGCAACTCCCCTTTCCATGCACCTTTTGTGTTGCGCCATTTCCCATTTGTACCCTCGAATTGCCCTTACTCAGCTCAACCTTATTCAACAAACCAGGTGAATTGACTATGGAGACTTCAGCTCCCGAATCTAAAGTCAAAGTGTCAGTTTTATCCAAACCATTTCTAAAGGTAACATTTGACACTACATCCTTAGAATTTAGTTTTTTACCTTATCCTCACTAAGCACTCCCACTGTTGCCAATTTCTCACTGTTATCATCAATTTCACTTACAGTTGCCACAGATGATACTCGACCCCTTCCTCGTGAATGTGCTCCTCGCCCACGACTCCACCTTTCTCGATTTGGGCATTACGCTTTTATGTGGCGAACTCCTCCTGGCAAGTAACTTCTTGAATTTGCCCTCTTCCTCTTCCTCGGCCTCTACCTAGTCCCGACCTCTTTCTCATGTATATAAAACGGTTGGATGTTCTACGCGAACAGATTTCTCCCTCACACTCAT
The DNA here is from genome assembly GCA_021234155.1 of Isoetes taiwanensis. Classification (NCBI taxonomy): domain Eukaryota; kingdom Viridiplantae; phylum Streptophyta; class Lycopodiopsida; order Isoetales; family Isoetaceae; genus Isoetes; species Isoetes taiwanensis. The sequence goes on from JAJEKV010000551.1 coordinate 10,537, forward strand.
TTCTTTGCAAATTTCTCTTGCTCCATTTCCGTTCTAATTGCTTCCCGGCTTTATCAAGCGTGGCGATAAGCCTAACTAACCAGACCAAATCTTTGTAAGAATCATGAAAAGCTCTAGTCAAAGCTAATACCTTCTGTTGCTCGAATATTTTACTCGGCTCGCCGAGATCATGAAGCGACAAAGCGCATCCCAGGTATCAAATCCGTCACTTCTCCACCCTTCTCGAGCGCATGAAGTGCGAACTTGCATCTCGGCACTTCAATGCGTGAGGAGGTTTTTGCCTCATATCTTTCAAGAAGATATTCCCACATCTCTGAAGGAGGTTTGTGCTGAATTTCAAGCACTATGTCTCCTCCTAATTTTCGCCATAATGATTGCCTTAGCAATCTCTTCCTCTCATCCGGAGATCTCTTCCTTTTCTCTTCTGAGAACCGAAGCCTCTCTTTACTTTGATTGGTGTCACAGGCGACTTTCCTTTGACACAAGACTCCTGACTTGTCAACCTTGAGAGCTTGTGAAATCATAGCTTTCCACAATTGAAAACCGGCTTCATCTCCCTCGAAAACTTTGGTCTTTGCTCAAATGTACGTCAACGCAAAACCCCGCCATGATAAGACTCGATACCAGCGATAAAAATTGGTGAATGGAAGTACTTGGTTTTTCTCGATAACCCAAACTCAGACGACCCAAGCTTCTCTTATGATAGCTTCACCTTTGCAAACACCCAAATCGGCTTAGCAGGTCACTCCAATCGCTTCGGCCAAGTCAGACTCTCGTACGCGCATGACCAATCTCCGCGGTGATCCGGACCGTGTTCTTCTGCACCTGGCGAATCAGACAGTTAAGCCTCCGGCTCCTTCGTCCGGCAGGCTACTAGAAAGTCGATTTCACGTATTCAAGTTCGATCTGTCTCGCTTGTCCGTCGCTTTGTTGAATCCATCTCTCCCTTTATGGCTTTCACGAACCATGGTTTCCAAAGCGTGTGTTTGTTTGTGGCACAATCGAGGCCATCACACGCGTAATGCGTCTGTTTGTAATTCCATCAAAGACTTTTTACTTCGATCAGCTTAAATACTTTAACATAATTTATAGAGTCAAATCTATATGATCTCTTAAATACTACTAAAGGCCATCTGTTGCTAAACAGCCTAGTTCTATGTAGACAAACTGTAGCAAGTGTTAAACATTCCAAACCTGTTATTGCTAAATTAGCAATTTAAGAAACAACTCCATATTATAGCTGGCCTAGATATATTTCAGAAATAATACATTTATAAGCATATAAGAAGTAACCAGAGTTGATATTCTTCATGATCTCCCTTTTTGTACATCATAAGATAAAGGTCTCGGTCAAACCAAAGCATCTTCAAGTAAGATTATTACCTATCCATCCAGAAAAAGCCTAAAGAACAAAAAAGTGGACAATGGGAGGAAAACCCCGTACCTGCAGCCAATCAATACTCTGTTAGCAATAATCTTGGTAACAGGGCAAGGGCCAAAAGGTACAATGGGGTTTTCAGCTCTTCGCTGATCACCCATTTCCTCTTTTGTCCCTTGGGTTAATTATGGATATATGCATAAGAATATAACAGATAAGAAAATTTAAACATGAACATATGCACTTTTAAGCACGACAGATCTTGGTATACTCAAAATATGAGTAAAAGGTAACATCACAAAAGGTGATTTTACCGTTTTAAGAATAATAAATATGCATGCAATATACTAGATACATGTCACAGGTCAATGGCAAATATAAGAACTTAGACATGAAACTGATTTGTTTCTTTATTTCACTTCTTTGTATCTCGGTAAGAGTAAAATGTGCAGTGACAGCTGGTGGTATAGCCGGTCTTCTATGCTACTTCAAAAGTAGTATACAGGTAGATTTGGTGGTAATTGCCATGATTGACAAGATGGATGTGCTTATTTATCAAGGATGTATGGGCTTCTTGATGGGACAATGGAAGTGGAAGACTCCCTTACAGGGTGACCCTTTCAGTGGAGATTGCCGAGCTAGGGGGCTATACATGAGCTTCTATATTCTGCACCAGGCTTTTAAGGGAGGAGTCTGGCAGCTGGGCTTGTACTAAGCCTAGCTAGCTTTAGGCTATATGTGACCCCGACAATGCAGCACTCTACTTTGCACCTCAGACATAATTTTTTGGGAATCAGATTTCTTTAACCATTGTTAGCTATCTTATACTTCTTTTGTTTTGCTGTTACTCGTTTGAATAAGTTTCAGTTCATAGAGGATGAAGAGGTTGAGGTTACTCCTGTAGTAATCCTCTTTGAAGTTTGAAACATTGTACTCTGTACTTTTTATTATATAAAATACAAAAACTTCCTTTTCTCAAAAAAAAAAGGGCAAATATACCCGGCTTAAGTAGGACTGAAGTAAAAAACAGAAATAAGAACGAATAACATGAGTTATTGAATTCATAAACGATAGATATTGAAATAGAAACCAACAAAAATTGTAAGGACGTTATCACCTTCTCGAAAATGGCACTTACAGACTTTGCCTTCTCAATGGCAATCCATCTGGAACCTTGTTTGGTCTAAATATAATCCGCCAAAGGTAAATGTTCTACTTTGGCGGGTGATTCATCGCTCTTTGAGAGTTAATGAGATGGTTCATCGCTTTAAAAGGGGAGTAAGCCCATTTGCCCAATGTGTGGCTGATTGCATTGAAACATTGGAGCACTTTGTTTATATTTGTGTGCTGAGTGAGTAGTCTTAGGTCTGGCTGCATTCTCTTTTGGAGTATCTTTGGACATCGGCACTTTCTTTTGGGTATTTATCCAAATCGATTGCTTCTAAAAGGATTGCATTTTACATGGCAAAGTCTTGGCTAATATGGGTGTATGGGCGAAGAAGAAAGGTCTTTATGATAAGCGTATTTCTTCTCGGTGGTGCTTCAAGAAATTGTAAGAAGTTGTATAATTGCTTTCGGATCTCAATTGGCCGATCATTATTAAGTGATCATCTAAAAGTGATTGATGCTTAGGGGACATTTCTTGCTTCCGGAAGTACTTTGTAATATTTTGAGTGTATAATATGAAGTAAAACACGTTCTTCAAAAAAAAAAAAAAAAAAAACGGTTTGAACTAGTTATCCTAGACCAAACATCGCATTGGTCAATCCCTCCATTGTCTTATTCGGCCACACAAAGACTTTTCAGTCCAAGGTGGTACCATAATACCGAGGAAAAAACAATTATAACTTAAGTGCATGCACAATATTTGAACTATGCCCATGCTCCATTTTACCATGAATTATAAATATAATAAAAGTCAACAAGGCCTGTTTACCATACTGCTCGATTAGGCCAGTACATCTATTGATCTAAAGTGCACAAGGATAATAAAGTTACATGAGTCACAAAGATACGCATGGATACATAGCTACATGAATGTAATAGGAACTTCATGCTATGTTCCTAAAGAACCTGGGACCATTAACCTTTATTGATCATATCTAAGAAAAGGTTTCAAAAATGAACTCGATCACTTTTCAATTATTTGAGACAAGCAATTACAGTCCGACTTTAAGGTCAGGACTCATATATTCTTTAACTTAGAAACATTTAGATTTCTCCATCTGATTAATAATGGCCTTATATTTCACATCTAGGTTCATGAGATCTTTTACAAAAAGTCCTCCTTAATGCTGAGAAATGAACATGCTTAATGCAAGAGATATGAACATCTTTGCCATAGCTATTTTAAATTTCAGTATGCTTGATCCGCTTTACACCACCCATTTCATTCAACTACTTGGGAAATTTTAGGATATTCTTGACTAACGGTACCTTTGTTTTCTAAATGGTCCACCAAGCTAAGGTTACTCCAAAAGGCATAAAAAGCCCTTTTGCCAAATAGTACTTTTTCGTTTTAGCATGAACCCTTTTATTTCCAGAAAACACATTAGAACAGCAGTAAAAAGACTCTATTCCATTGTTGAGTGTTATACCAGCCACTTTACATCTAATATGATCGTTTGCATTAGAGGGAAATACTGCCAACAAAAAGTTTACATTCCTACAAATACAGATTTGGAATGCAATAGTAAAGCTGGATATAGTTGAAAATTAGTTCTTGTAGTAAGTCTATTTATGGGCAACCAAAGAACCTGAGATCATCATTACAAAGCGGCACTATAGATGTTCTGACCTTATGCGAAGAAATCCGACCATGCTTTAGAAGTTTTGGATATCTAGTATAGCAGGACAAGGCTAAGCCTCTCAGGCAAAAGTGGCATACATAAAGTAGAACCCGTTATACCCATAGTCATTAAAAAAACTGATACATTACCACAGCAGCAGTGAGACAAAGAAAAATATCACCAAAGATTCAAGGTTGAGGACTGCGCCATCTCCTATGATCATTTACTCAAGTTTTTCTTGTAATGAATCTCAAAAGCATCCAGCAATGACATCTTCCTTTCAGTTACGTAAGCCAGACTCCCAAGATCTTCTAAAACACGCTGGACAAAAGCAAGACATTAGGAGTAGAAGCCCGTACCTGCAGCCAATCAATAAATCATTAGCCTGATAAGGTAAGGATGCAAGGGCCAAAAGGTACCTTAGGCTTCTCGGTTGTCAACCGATCACCTAATGTAATCCTTTTGCCCAGAGATCAAGAAGAACATTTTAGAAAGAATGGACATAAATACTGCTCAATAAGAGAATAAATCTAAATGAAGAACAAAGGAATAAACAGAGATGAACTCTTTCAGTTACCAGGCTATATTTGTCATACGTTAAATGACTGTTTTAACAGGGATAAAGGAGACCCATTTAATGGGTAAGACATAACTAATATATTCCATTGCTGGCAGAGAAAGTATTAAAATTACGTAGAGCCATACTAATCCATATGTCCATTAGTACAACCGTATTATGTGCTGTTAGCAAACAATAACGAAGAACCAGCATATTTTACCAAATCCTTCTTGCCCAGAATGCTAATCATTCCATACCTGATTGTCGTCCATGTCAGATTCATGCTCATCCATGTATTGAGTTTCAGGAACATAATGGGAAGAATCTCCAGAGCTTTGCCTATTGGTTCCCTGAAACCTTCTGTTCTGTGGCTGGCCACTATAGTTAAACCTGCCCCGCTTGTTATAACCCTCCATATCAGCCTTATGATCTTCAAGAAAACAGTCTTGCATGCAAAATGCAATTTCTCTATCTAAAGCATTCTCATTTAGGCGCTGCCTATTTGCATCAGAGATGGGAAGGTCTTCTTCCAAAACTAAGTCCCACGACTCCATAGTAGATGACAAAACTAAAACTAATGCCTGCCACCAATCATTAACCATCAATGTCGGGGATATCTTGGGCAGAGTAATACGATTTTCAAAAGGAGGTCAAGCCCGCATCTGCAGCCTCCGCTCATAATGGTCTATGGGGAATAACAGGCTTCGGTAACCCTAGTTGGTCCAAAAGCATGTCACCAATGCCAAATTGTATTTTTACATTATATTATTTACCTGGATCGAATTTAAATTCCAATGGTATAAGTTCTAATGACTATCGAGTCTATACCTATTGCTAAACTTCCCATATGGGAAAGGAAAATGCACTTAGGTTATTTTTTAACATAGAATGGGATATGGAATAAGCAATAAACCATAAACATTTCTATTATCCATATAATAAACATCCAATAACCTGTGCCCTGTTATATATGCAAGCTAGGCATAAATATAAAAAAAAAACCCTACCTCCATCCGTAGAGTGGGTCAACACTTTGAAACCTGCTCAATTTATTGAAATAGGGGTGGCTGGCCCCTACTCCTAGCAGGAACCAAGCCACACCCTATGCGTGCATTTTAGCCATATAGAGAAGAAATATGCTGCAAAACAATCTTACCTCAAACTCAGAAGTAGTTGTCTATGTCTGAAACAACTTCGCTTGAGTCAAACACACAACTATCATTAACATTATTAATATAAACTATTACATTTAACACATTTAAATTAAAATCCCCCTTAAACCCCCTTTGGTTTGGGTGCATATTCACACGGAGGGTTACTCAGCAACAGAAAGCTGTCGGATGGGCATATTTGCCCTTTATTCCAAGATCCTGGACCGTACATAGCGATCCTCGTTTGTGGGGGTATGCATGTACAAGTTTTTGTATATCTTGTATATTAAAGTTTGCAAAATACTATAAGATTTGAGAGAATGTACTTAATGGTGTTAATTTTGTACATACATTATAAATATATTTTGGGGGCTCTCGCCCCTCGTAACCCCGGTGTGAATATGCACCCAAACCAAAGGGGTTTAAGGGGATTTTAATTTAAATGTGTTAAATGTAATAGTTTATATTAATAATGTTAATGATAGTTGTGTGTTGATTATTATATTAAAAAAAAAATTTTGGGCCCTAACTAAAGGTGGGTCTAAACATTAATTATAAAGCACAATAACATCAAGACAAACAAATTATTTCCATTGCATACCAAGAGCCCAAATATCTCGCAAACACCTTTGTTATAAAATGGGCAAAACAATAATATCATAAGGTTTTTTGAAAGGGGCCATGGCCCAATATAAAGCACAATTTGGCATTGGCATTCCATTATAAGTCTGAAGCACTTCCTTAATAGTCCTTTCAGGTCTGAACTTAGGGCTACTGGCAGGCTCCTGTTCAATCTTCTTCAAAACATCCATGCCCTCCACAACTTTTCCAAAAACAACATGCTTCCTGCATATTAACCATTAATCATTAGGACTAAGAAAATAGAAAATTTTAATAACGAACCACCATCATTGTTAAATACAAAATGGATATCAATGTCGCATTTGCACATCCTCATGAAGTTAAAGCAAATTAATGCTAGTGTTTTAAATGCCAAAGGGATCCAATAATGTGAGCTTTTAAGCGAGAAAAGTATATCAAAATAACTTCGGTAAGAATGAGAACATTCCAAACATCAAAACACCGTCCACTAAAAGCGAGGGGTGTGGTGTGGTAAAAGAAACAAACAAGCTTCTTCTACGCGGAAGTGCAGGTATTGGTAACACCTTATATATGAGAATCAAGTGGTCAGTACATGGATTCATCACTTAATAACAAGTACTCTAATAAATTCACTCAATAACAAAGGCCATAGCAAGGTCAACTTCCATGACTAGTAAAATAAATTACTACGGATTACCTTGCAACTATAAGGGGTTTGCTTGTTACATTACGTAAAAATGACAACGACAACACTAGGCAAGTGTCGAGAAAATTAAAGGGTTTACTTATATGATCATGTAATGCTCCGGTGAAAGCTGAATCAGGACGGTCTCAAAGGCTCGAACTTCGATCACCAAACCCACATCAATCCGATGCATAATTGCATAAAAGGCTTACGAACTCTTATAATGAGCAGAAATTGGATTTAACATACTCACATCCCGCGCCTGCGGCCTTCTCGAGATGCGGAACAATGCGGGGGCATCGATGCCAATTCCTAAAAATATCTTTAGCGGCCCATACTAGGCATGGCTTGGGGCATCAAATTCAACATTCGGGGGCATTTTCACTATATGCTTCTTGCGAGATAATGAAGTCCATTGATAAATATTGGTGGGAAAAGATGAAGGATCAGGAATCTTGGCGTTCTATGGTTAGTAAAGAAATTTGAATGTACAATGATGAATATTGAAGAGGAATCGAGTGTGAGAGGGAGAGGTGTGTTCTTTAGCTGAAATTAATGGGCTCTTGGATACATATGGGCATCTTGAAAGTGGTGCCGATGATATAGAACAATATCAACGGGATATTGATAACCCGACGGCGACAAATCTGTGTCCTCACGAGATAGAAGCTACTGTCACACACCTCGTGCTTGTTCCATGGCGCCAATTTTGTTGAGTGGACCATCGACAATGGAAAATTTGCTTTGGTGGGTATACGAATGGCAACTTCGATTACTTTGGTTCTCCTAATTCAACAAAAGGTGGGCATGGTAAATAGAAATGACGAGTTTGATCGGCCCATCTCGAAAATCCTACAACATCTACATCGAATCGTAAAATACATTAAAAGAGCATGTTTTGAGAAATAGAGCATATAAAGGTCATGGAGCGGTCATGGTTGCCAGAAAGTTTCACATGCCAGTACCAACATATGGCGAGCGATTGAATCAATCCACCTAGCGGGCATGCTTTCCAAGTTGGAGCCTTTGCTACATGCCAAATCCAGGAACCCTAATATTAACCTATATTTGAAACCTAAACTAAAAAACATGCAAACAATAAAAGCCCCACAACCACGATTTTGCCTCTTCTTTAAAATCAATGGCTAATAAATGGGTGCACTCTAGAAATACCGTTTTTGACGCCCACGTGAATCGCCCCGTGAAATCATATGAAAACCATGCCAAAAGCGTATAAAATCACAAAAAACCCCCTGTTATAATGCTACATATTGTCTTCAATGTATTTTATGACTCTTCTTTTGAGGCTGCCACAGTCAAAACCTTTGCATATGAAGGTGTGTATGAGATCTATGATATCCTTTGCTGCTCCAGCAGGGCATGAGTTGATGTATAGGCATGGTAGCACCTGGGACAAGATCACATTCCTTGATTGAGGGTAAGGTCTACACCCATCGGCATGAATAAATTTGAGAGATTTGAAGGGGAGACTGTCCCTTTTGTCATATTTGATCGTCCTATAGATACCATGTGTTCTATTTACTATTTCAACAGTCAGATTAAGGAAATTAGCAGCTTGTCCAAATGTCTGACTCATGGGGAGGTTTTTGGCAAAAATTGTTTCCTCTTTGATACCAAGTTTATCCAAGTCATAGATCTGTGTAATCTGCCCTTTTGAGGCTTGGCCTTTACTTAAGTAATCTCTGATTTTGGGGCAATTAATAGCCAGCAAGTCATCCATGTATCGAAATACGAACCTGAACATTTTAATGATGTCAAACCTGCCTTGGACAGCCAGTTCCTTGATGAATGCTAACTCAAACCATGCGAGATAGAGATTGCACCAACCAGGACTGCAGGGAAACCCCATTGGGATGCCACTAGCTTGCTTCCATGTACTATTCCCTACAGCAATATAACAATTAGACAGGAGCCAGATATTGATATCAACAAATTTTTGTTGACTGATATGCTGCCAGCATTTGCTACTGGGAATAAATTTGAACCACTTGGTTTTGTACCCAGCATCCCCATTTTTCTTGATCCACAGCTCATGTCTTCTGTGTAGCATTTTTTTGTATGACCACGCTGCTTCAATTACCTTTTTAATAGTAATGCATATACCAGATTCCCCCGTTAAAGGTATAGTTTCATAACATTTAGTAATATCTGCAATGAATACATCCTGAATACAACTGGGGAGGTTAAGTGTGACATCATAAACAGACCCCACTATCCAGCAAAGATTTACGGGCCGGGCATCATTGCAAATATTCCCACATAGGAATTTAGCAATCTCAGGCCATAGAGATACAATTTCATTTAGGACAACAGTGATTACAAGGGATATATCGGTATATCTGGGTGTTATAATGCGTTAGTAATCCATCGTAATCAAGTTTATGCCTTGAATATTCCCCTTGGTGGGGAGTTTTACGAGACAAGACTAACGTCACTTACAAGATTACTGATTTCTGTTATAATTTTCTCCTTAACCTGTACGGCAGAAAGATTGCTAGATAGGAAGTCAGCACTATTAATTCTTTTCAAGGCCATTTCTTTGATATATTTAGGGCATATGAAGCACGGGTTATTAGCCGCTTTATCCACTCCTGAAATGTATAAATTCTCCACTAGCCACTGAAGGTTATTAGAAACTTTTATATCATTAAGTGGAAACTTCCTGGTGTTATCCAATTTAATGGCCATTTGAATATTGTCACAGATGAGTTCCCATACCCTTTCCTTGACACATTCCTTATCTTGAGAAGTTACCTGCATGCACAAGTAGAAGTGCAGCTCAAATAATCTGTCACAAGATTTCCAAATGTCTTTCTTAAGATCTGCAATATCCAGAACCTTGTCTGGGATATGGTTTAAACCCTTCATGAATAGGTTTCTAAGTTCTCTATTCTTGATAATGCCTAGGTTTGTAGTACGGATGTGCCCAATGCTTGTGTCAATAAAGTTTCTAAGGTTAGGATTACTGCAGGGGCACTTTGCATCATTCTCCATTGCAAAGATTGAAGACGGCTTGTAACAAATATCACTCAAGTTTTCAGTGTACTCCCAAGAAAACATGGTTTCATCCATGATGAGTTGACCTAGTTCACCCAGCCTTTCTGTTAAAGCCTGTTGGAAGATTTTGGGCACGTATAGCTTATCAAGGATTTTAGAGGAGAACATGTTATGTACAATTTTCCTCTTATTTCTAGGAGCCATATCTGTCAAGTGAATTTTGCCTAAACAGTTCGTATACAGTCTTCTGGAAGTCTGCACAACAATAAGATCTAACTAAAGTTAAAATGTAATGACGGTTGCTAACAAACCATGAACGAGGATCTTAATAGGGGAAGAGTAACATGGCCAACTTGAAATGTATCCAAGTAAGATTATGAGGGTGCCGAGTGGCATTGGTGGCAATCTAGCCATAATCAGATATGTCCAGGAGACATTTCCAGCATATCACAATAGTTTATAGTCATATGACAACCATTACATATATAATCATCACTTTAGAGCAAATAAAATGCAAGAGTCATTTATACTTCATAAAAGCACCAAGCTAATGAAGACATACCTCATTTCTTATTGAAATTCAGGTTTTGCACCGCCGAGTTGTCTTTGGTTAGATCCCGAGCTGCCTGGAACTTTGTGACAGACTACTTGATGACATAAGAAGCTCCACCGAGCCACTTTCAGAATTTGCAATAACATCCAAACCGGGGGTCTGCATCATTCTTGGCGGTGCACTGATTCTGCTTTGCACACTAGCAGAAGGAGAGGCATTTTGCTACTTTTTACGATAAGTCCCTTTTCCTTTAGGGCCATCCATCCTTTTAAGAAAGGTCACCGGTTTGAGAGTCTTTTCGCAAATGTCTACTAACTTGCATCTAGGAAAGTCCAGCTTAAGGTCTGCCAATGGGTCTGCTGCCAACTTCATAGTCATTTAAGTCAGAATTCTCCTTACCTCCAAGTAGGAGATGTAAGCCAGTACACTAGTTTTGAGTGTAGTTTTGAGGCAGTTCCTAATGGAAACCATTTGTCCAGCAATTGACATATCAGGGTATAGAGTCTGGAGGTTGTTCAACATGTACCAAACAGCTTGGTCAACCCAAGTCATATTATCATTACAAGTTGAATTGTCAGGATTTTTGCCTTTAGGATCACAGGGGCATTTGAAATAAGGGCAAAGTGTACGCCATAGGCGCTTGACATAGAAATCATCACGTGTAATCGATGGGTAAGCCATGTGACCCTTTTGGCTTATATAAATGCAGTCACTGACAGAGCAGCGTTTATCAAAAAACTTAGTACCAATGCTCAATTTAACTTTGAGGCGGTTTACATACTTGTCCATTACGTATCAATTTGTCTTGGCTTCCTCTACTTGTTCAGTGAGATATTTCCCAAAATCATCCAAGCATTTAGTGATATAGGAGCCAATGCTCCAAAGTTTTTCGACCTCAAATGCCTTGATTGTAGAGTGTACCATTGTTCTCCACATGCCTAGCAGGAATAATAGGAAATTTAATACAATTGACCAAAGTAAAGGCGAATTCATTACCATCCTGGTTGACATTCCCACTTTTAGCCTTAATTGCTGTCTTATCTTGCTCCGGCAGAGTATTTCTCCAAATGGATCCTCATCCAGATTTAGCATTTTGCAACTGTCCATGCTACGTTTGCACAATGCGTCCTTTCCTTAGGATGAACTTTGATCTTGTTAGCATTGTTGAGGGCTGTGACACCCCTTCATAAAAGTCAGATCTGGCCACATCATCTTCAACAGTCCAGTCCCCAATTAAGGTATGTAGTTCTTCATAAAGAGCGTCCACTACCATGATAACTTCATCCCACTCATTTTTAATGCCATTAAGCCGCGGGATCAGTTTCAGCCAATTGCTAAACCCTAAGTGGCTCACCAGCGAATAGCCATTAATACCTTTGGTTGCTTCTTTCTCCAAAATTCTTTGATGAACCTTGTCATTTTTTATGCAGCATAGTAAGGTATGTACAGCATTATTCGGGCACTCAATATTATTCTTGTCATATCCCCAACCAGTCAGCTCCGAGTTCCAAGTAGGGATCTCTATTTTGAACTCGGGTTCATCAAGATTATCATATTCAGCCTGCAATCATGTATCAGAAATATGAGACCATATGAATACAAAGCAAATGCCAAGATCGATCCAGAGATGTCTAAGCATGAATATTCAGTTAGAAGGAAAAGAGACTTTAACCAAGGAATTATGGCAGCACTGATAAGATCAATGCACAGAAATATCATGAAAAAAACCGGCTTGAACTAGTTATCCTAGACCAAACATCAGCATTGGTCAATCCCTCCGCTGTCTTATCTGGCCACACAAAGACTTTTTAGTCCAAGGTGGTACCATAATACCAGGGAAAACAATATAACTTAAGTGCATGCACAATATTTGAACTATGCCCATGCTCCATTTTACCATGAATTATAAATATAATAAAAGTCAACAAGGCATGTTTACCATACTGCTCGATTAGGCCAGTACATCTATTGATCTAAAATGCACAAGGATAATAAAGTTACATGAGTCACAAAGATACGCATGGATACATAGCTACATGAATGTAATAGGAACTTCATGCTATGTTCCTAAAGAACCTGGGACCATTAACCTTTATTGATCATATCTAAGAAAAGGTTTCAAAAATGAACTCGATCACTTTTCAATTATTTGAGACAAGCAATTACAGTCCGACTTTAAGGTCAGGACTCATATATTCTTTAACTTAGAAGCATTTAGATTTCTCCATCTGATTAATAATGGCCTTATATTTCACATCTAGGTTCATGAGATCTTTTTACAAAAGTCCTCCTTAATGCAGAAATGAACATGCTTAATGTAGATATGAACATGCTGCCATAGCTATTTTAAATTTCGTATGCTTGGTCTGCTTTTACACCACCACATTTCATTCAACTACTTGGGAAATTTTCAGATATTCTTGACTAACAGTACCTTTGTTTCTAAACGGTCAGCCAAGCTAAGGTTACTCCAAAAGGCATAAAAAAGCCCTTTTGCCAAATAGTACTTTTCGTTTTAGCATGAACCCTTTTATTTCCAGAAAACACATTAGAACAGCAGTAAAAAGACTCTATTCCATTGTTGAGTGTTATACCAGCCACTTTACATCTAATATGATCGTTTGCATTAGAGGGAAATACTGCCAACAAAAAGTTTACATTTGTGACGGCCCGTAATATATACTTGACCCGGGGACGTATACATACGGGGACTTTCCCCTCCCATGGCGATCATCTCACCATGAGCAGGGCCCTCCGTCTGTTTTGGGCCATCTATGAAATGAGGCCCGAAGAAGGACACGAAGGGGTCATTCGGCCCACGCCTTCAATGGGACTCCTACGTCGCGGAAGCATGAATACAAGGGTTAGCACACAGCACGAATATACATAAATAACCACCACGAAGGGTGGCGCATCCATCCAAAATACCAACGGCATAGAATATGCATCTAATCCTAAGAAAACGCCCAAAACCCAGGTTCTACCCCGGCTCAGACTCCAGTGAGGATCGACTGACGGCTGGGCCTCAAGAGATCAGCGGACCGAGTCTTGGCATGGCATTGGCTGGCATAGAACATCGGCTAGGGTTGTCCACTCCATCCGCCCCTCCTGTGCACACTTTGCAGATGGGTCAATTCATGCTATGGCTTCGCTATAGCCTTCCGGAGACGCAGGTTCAAGGGATCACCCTTTTGAGCCTACTCCAGGTTCATGACGCCTGGTCTTGATGAGGGTGTCGGGCGCCCCTTCGAGAATCCGCGATTGGTTCCATGGGTGAGCTAGAGAATACGTGCGCATCAGCTGACCCCCGCATCCATTGCCGACTTACTCACCCTAAATCTACTTAAAGTGCAAAGGTGCTCCATACGGATCACACCTCTACACCTGGAGTGTTAGACCCATACCCCGCCCCCTACATGGACCGCCATCGCCTAGCCCAATTGTAGGAGTCTCAGAGCCTTGTATGCCTGCAAGACCCCACCCCTCATGTCACCACCGTGTTCCTTGTCCGGTGCTAAGCGCACCATAGCATCTAGGACCCGTGGGCTCTTGTGCACAGCCGCATTTAATGGGACTCTCTGTATGCTTATCTAGAGCATACTACAATACACGCTCGCAGGTCTCTACCCCCGTAATCCCCCCCGCTTCAGAGTCGATTTAAAACAAAGAACTAACAATCCATCCTTTTCGAGTAGAAACCGTAATCTAATATAAAGAGGCTTGTACAATCAAGGGTTAGTTTCTATGATTGAATCACAAAGAGAACAGAGAAACGGACACAACCTAAGCCGCTATCTAGAATTCACATAGCCACCTACCCAATTGGCTGGACTCATTTCCATGGGGCCTCCATCTCCCGGGAGTTGAGAATTCAGTTGTTGCTTCACGTGGACGCATCAGTTATGGTGATTCTCTGCAGTGTATGATGGCCAGCCGGGCCTCCTTGGTCGATCTTCGGAGTCAATCCCGGGATAGGGGTCAAGTTGGCATCCAAACTTGGCAACCCCCCATGCCCAATCGACAAGGCAGGTGGCGCCTTCCCAAATGGTAATTAGCCTAATTTCCTAGGTTATAGGTTATTATTATTAATGTGTTAAATTAGCATAGCTAATTTAATCCTTTTTAAGGTAACCCCCTAGGTTGCAATTAAGTTCCCCTACCCCCATGGTAGCGTGGTGACGTGCTTGTATTTGTATGTGTCCCATATAAATACGCGGAGGAGACCGTGATAACTACATGGAACGCCACATTCTCCTCCTAAAAAAAATAATAATGCTGTCCTCAGCATTGAGGTTAGCTAATTGAAGACATACGTGAAGCACTGAATTATAAAATGAAGTTAAAAATATAACATCAATACTTTGAAATTATAGTATTTCGGACAGTAATACATCGAAGTTGAAAATATCAAAGTACAAGCACCAAGGTGCCTTATACAACTTATCATCAAGAGAGTTTAGGACCAAAGTCCGATTTAAAACATTAGGATAACAAAAATCACACATGTAGACAAAACCAATACGGGAAAAGTTGGGTCATCAGCAACCCTCTATACAAGGCAGGTGACGATCTGTTCACTGGCCTGCATACATCAATATACCCGTAGGTTAATAATATGATTAAATTGTGGTTGAAGGGACCACCCCCTACAAATAAAAGAAAAAGTATCTAGAAGGGAACCTATCATGTCTACGGGTTGCAATTCATTGTGGCATGAGGAATGGTTCAGTTCCGTCAGAGAAATAGCTGAATGAACGCATCTATTTACTAAATGCTTTTTAAGCAATTCGCGGTCATGTCACCATCAACAATACACCATGTCCTAGAGAACACAAAGGTGATCTCATCATTGGTTATTATTATAATATACGATGCATCTACCCCCCTAGAACATGATTCTCGCAAATCAAGCCTTCAAGCTTATACCGAGAGCGGGTTGATAGCATCGCTGATGGTGCGCCCCGAAGTTTCCCGCATGAAGTCCTGGATAGTGCTTCTCAAGGTCTAGCTTCATCACCCGTGTAGCATCTTCACCGGTAAGTGCTTCCACTTGACCAAGTATTGCAACATTTGAGTCCTTCGGTCCCGTTTGTAAGCTCGGTCAAGAAGAGCTTCGCACTATTTCCACCGCTCTTCACCATTTCTAGGAGAGTTGGGGTATCCAAAACCTCCTCCCGATCGGGTGTGTTGCTTCGTAAGACTCACGGAAAGACCTTGTGGATCTTCAAGCTGGGTGGCAAGTCCAAGCGATATGCTGTTTCTCCCACGGCGCTCAAGAATCCCGAACGGCCCAGCCCCATCGGGTGCCAACTTCTTACGCTACCAATTTTAAGCTTGGCTTGTTTTATTTTTGATCTTAAGCCAAACCGATTCGGCCCACTGAAGATTCGGTGGGGTTCCGGTGCTTATCCGCTAGACTCTTCTCCGGACGATCAAGGCCAATAAGTAACCCCGAACTTCCTCCACCAAGGCCTCGTGATTTCTAAAAGGAGTTGTTGAGAGACCTCCACTTTAGAAACGTGGTTATGCCAATGGTCCGAGTAAGACATTGATAGCCATAATTTATCATGAAGGGAGACATCTTTGAAGACTCGCTTCGCAGATCGTTATAGGCTTAATCCCTACCGAGATAAATATAATCCGCCCATTGTGATTTTTTACTCCATACATAGCTTCGTAGCATATCTTCGATAATACGCATTGACACGCTCGCTTGACCATCCGTCTGAGGATGGTAAGTTGCACTCATGGCAAGCTTGGTCTCAGATGGTGGCGAAGAAATCCTTCCGTAATGCACCGACAAACTTAGGATCCCTATCTCGATACAATTACTCTCAAGATCCCGCAAGTAACCTGAAAATTTCTTTTGCAAAGAGCAAGGCGGTGTCAAGGCGGTGTCCGTCCGTGGTGCTTACATGGTAGGAAGTGAGCCATCTTTGATAATTTGTCGCAACCACGCACCATTAATGCATCATATCCACTGAGAGCGCGGAAGGCCCACAATGAAATCCATGGTTATGACTTCCCACTTGGCGCTGGGGGCACATCCAAAGGTTGCAACCCCGAACTCTTAATTGTTCAGCCCTTGGTTTGTCGACAAACCCCATTAATCGCTTTGATGTACCTAGCAATATCCTTCTTCATCGGAAGGCCAAAAAATAGCCGGAGCGGATCTTAAAGTAAGTTTTCATAAAACCCCATGATGTCCGCTTTTTATAGGGCTGTTGTGTGTGTCATGGAGAATCATCTTTTCGCACCCTCAAGTCGCTGGAACACACAACTTATCTTTTTGTGATATAACAAATTGCCCTCTTTTCTTATATGAACGGAATGCTTCACGCTCTTTATTGGTACGGGCTTCCTTACCCAAACTTTCCCAAATAATACGTAATTCGGGATCCGCGGGCCGTGGTCTGTTTCTATCCGCTTCCCAAACTCGCCGGTGAGTGTGGAAATGGCGTGCTACAATGGGTCCGGTTATGAAGGGATGACGTGACAAAGCATCCGCAGAACCACATTGTGCTTCCCTCGGCTTGTATACAATCTCAAGTCATATTCCTCGAGGAATTCCATCCATCTTCGCCGACGGAGATTTAGATTTACCGGGTGGATAGATATGAGACTCGATGATCCAGACGAGCTGGAAACCTTCTACCAAGAAGGTAGTGTCTCCAAATACGGAGAGCATTTTAACAACCGCCAAGAACTCCTCGATCATGGGTAGGATATCGCTGCTCGCATCATTCATCTTCTTTGAATCGTAGGCAACAACTCTCCCTTCCTCATTAGCATTAAGACTCCACCCAGAAGCTATCTTACTAGCATCGGTGGCTACCGATTTATCCTTTTCGTGATCAGGCAAGGTGAGGACCGTGTAGATGTTAAAGCATCCTTGAGCTTCGAAGTTTTAATTTGGACTTTTGCTTTCCAATGTTCCATCCAATCCTTCACTTTCTCATGCCTTGTGAGATTAGTAAGAGGTGCGGCAATTGTTGCAAAATCCTTAACAAATTTCCGATAATATCCTCGCGAGCCCCAAGAAACTCCGGACCTCTCAAACATTAATCGGAATGGGCCAATCCTTTATCGCTTCTATTTTTATCGGGTCTCAGAGCAATTCCCTCACTGAAATAATATGCCCCAAATAGTCTACCCTGAGTGGCTTAACTTGCATTTAGAAGAACTTGGCAAAGAGTTGATGGCGCCTTTAGCTTTTGCAAAGCTAATCAAGATGTTGTTCATGTTGTCGCAAGGTTTTACTATAGATGAGAATGTCATCAAAGAAAATAACAACAAAGTCATCCAAGTATTGGCGGAAGATGTCATTCATCAACCTCATAAACGTTGCAGGGGCATTGGTCAATCCAAAAGGCATGACGGTAAACTCATAATGCCCATATCTGGTGCGAAAAGCAGACTTATGAATGTCCTCCTCCTTTATCCTTATCTGATGGTATCCGGTAAATCAATCTTTGAGAAATATTTTGCCCCCCTGTGAATCGGGTCCATAAGATCATCTGCCCTAGGCAAAGCATAGCGATTCTTGATGGTATGCTTATTGAGTTGCCTATAATCAATACACATCCTTAAGGAGCCATCTTTCTTCTTGACAAAAAGAATAGGAGCGCCAAATGGTGAAACACTAGGCCGAATAAAACCTAGGTTTAATAACTCTTGAAGTTGTTTCTTAAGCTCTGCCAACTCTGGAGGACTCATTCGGTACGGGGCCTTGCTGGTAGGCTTAGTACCTGGTTGTAGAACTATCTCACATTCTACCCCTCTGAAAGGAGGAAGCTTCTGGATCTCATCTGGAAAAAGATCGCTAAATTCCCGAAGAAGGGTAGCAATGTTCCGTGGTGGTAAGGCCGATGACTTGCTTCTGCTTGGAGTCAGACTCAATGGAAGCAAGTTTAATGAAGCAAAGGAGTTCATTCCTGCGTATAGCTTTTCCTAACTGCTTTATTGACATTGACTGCATAGCGGAGTGGAATGAATCACCTTTTATAGTCACACGTGCTCCATTAGCGGCGTTGAAGGTGACCTCCCGTTTCTCACAGTCTATGTTGGCCTTGGCAGATGCTAAAAACTCCATTCCAACAATAAGATCATATTTACCAATGTCCATTAACTCAGCACCCAAGACAACTGGTGCACCTGGCAACTGCATCTTAAGGTTAATACGGCGGCCATGAGTGTGTCTGATCTTACCACCGCTAATGTGGATCGGGCTTAGGTCGGGATCTCAATGTTTCCAGCTGCAGTACCTGGGCCATTCTAGGAGAAGCAAAATTATGCGTACTACCCGTGTCCATCAAAATTATGAAGGGCTTACTGTCTACTTGGCCTATTGTAGAAATAACAGAAGGCTGATTTTCAAGGTTCGCTTCTATAGCTGCAAGAATATGAGACGACTGAATGTACTCGGAGCCTCGCCCTCCGCAGAGGAGATTGGACCCGTGATCTTCCCAATCAAGGTCGCCATGGCCATGGGCAGCCAAGCGGGCGACGCACGGGCAATTCTCGCATGAAGTGTCCAGCCTCATACACCGGTAGCATGCCTTATCCCGGGCGGAGCTGTTCTCCGCCTCTTTAGGAATGGATCAGAAGAGGCCCCCAACTTCCTTACCGGCATTGTTCTCGCTTATCCGGGCGTGCTAAAGGCGTGACTTTCTTCTCTCCGGGCGGCCGTGAAGAATTAGGCCGAGAGGGCCCCGGACTTGGCTTAACCGGGGGTTTGTAAGGTGTGGGACGGCCGGGTCGCGAGTAAGGAGCGTGTCGCGCGATATCGGGTTCCTTGGCGTGTCTTCCTCAAGGCTTAATGCCTTAGCTTCCGCCTCAAGCATCGACTTTGGGTCTATGGCCTTGACCATGCGTTTAATGGATGGGGCCAACCCTTCAATAT
This sequence comes from Isoetes taiwanensis, assembly GCA_021234155.1. Classification (NCBI taxonomy): domain Eukaryota; kingdom Viridiplantae; phylum Streptophyta; class Lycopodiopsida; order Isoetales; family Isoetaceae; genus Isoetes; species Isoetes taiwanensis. The sequence goes on from JAJEKV010000551.1 coordinate 30,175, forward strand.
AGCCCCCACCGCCTTTTTCATTCATTCCCTCGGTACATATAACCTCAAACGCATGAATTGCCGCTGTAGGCTGCCGCACGACATGCCCTTCTGCTCCAACCTCAGAAGGTCTGAATCTGTTGGCATTTAAAGACGCAGGCACGTAATGCGCGCATTTAAAAGCCTTAGCGAACTTCTTGAACTTGCATCCGCCCCTGTCAGGTGCTTAGCTCGGGCGTAACCCTTCCACCAAATACGGCAGCTCCAAAGAAGGTTGGTGGTGGCGACCTTCCCTCAGATCTTTCTCTCGCCATTCCATAGGACTTCCCAAATTCCTTCATCTCATCCAACCAAGATTCTCGTGATTCAAGCCTCCTCCGATTTCCCATCAAACCGAGCCAGCTTTCGGTTCTTCCATATACTAGTTATGGTCGCGGTCAACGGTTTTTCGGTATTCCTTATCCCACGCCCGAATGGTCACCGCCTGATAGCGATGACTCAAGACAATCAAGTGGTTGAATGTGAGGAAGCGGCACTATCCTTAGAGGAACTTCGATGACGCTTTTAGCATGAGTCCTCTTTTGTACAACTGTGGCTAGCTCGGGAGAAGATGGTTGCAGTGTGTGGACTCAATGGTCGCGGAGGTAATTCCCGTCCGGCCCTCCCCGAGTTTGTTGCGGTGGATTGGTATGCAACACATAGGCCTGTAATTCGCCCGAAGTTGCCCTCTTCATTAACATCAATTCTTGTTCAGGGGTGATTTTACCTGGCGTTGAGGGTGTTTGGGTTGCCGCCGTTACGCATAACCGCCTATAGGGAGCATTCATGAATATATAAGCAGATTTACATTAATGTACAAACTTTTAAAATAATCGAGACAAAAAGAATATACAAACAAAACAATATTTTTATTTCATTCAAGTTGAGTACAAAACGAATGATGGTTACATGGGTTAAGACGAAAGTAGGTATGGTACAAGTGGAAACTCTTAAAGTTCTATTCGCACACAATACAGTAATGAAAGAACAAAGAAAACATAACGGAAGAGACCAAGCTTAGGGTTGGCTTAAGGGTACAGGATCGCATAGCGGTACTCTCCCGCACAGCTCGGACGAAGTTTATAGCGCGCCCGTGCTTGAACAATGATTGCTTGGTACTCCCATGTCGGGCTGATAATCGAAGGTTAAAGAGCCTTCGCATAGCATGTTGCCAAAGGTGATCATTGGCATCCTCGAAAGCCTCGTGCCTGCTCATATTCCAGTAGTCCCAGGTACGACACATGGTCATTTTCAGATCCTCGAAAGCTCGGTCCCTAAGGATGTTAACTATCTCCAGCCCTTTGTCGTGGTCGAGTTCCCCCGGTGGGTGGTTTGTTTCATAGCCTTCCTCCCACCCACGGATATTCACCATATCTCTCGCCATAGTCTTGGTCAAGTGGTCCCAGATCGCTCTCCTAACCATATCGGTGATTCTCTCCTCATATTCCCAAATTGTTTCCTCTGCAACATAGTTGGAATGAATAGAGAACATTTTGTAATTCCAGTATATTCTAAACTTTAATGCTTTGGAAGAGGATGTCATAAAAAAAAACAATTCAGTTGTACTCCTCAAGGGAATTTTGTATTTAATAAGTAAATAAGGTACACCATATTTCAATAGGGTCCAAAGAGTTGCCAATCCAAAATCTCATAATAGACGTATATATATATATATATATAATATATATATATATAATATATATATATATAAACAAAATTTGTATAGCACCATTAGTCTAGGAACTAGGCCCTGCCTCTTTATCCTTAGCCCTAGGAGGTGGTGGAGGCGGTCGGTGTCGCAGCAGAGTAACCCCAGGGTCTACTGTGGCAGCCGCAACAGATGCAACCTCGGGTGGATAGGCAACGGCCAATGGGGCTGCCGTGAGGAGCTTCATTCCCATCCAAGGCGCAATATCCCCACCCAAGGGCCGTGGGGCAAGATCCCGCCATGCGAGTACATAAGTAAACGTACGATAGGGAAGCTTCTTGTGGCCGGCCAGTGTAGAGAGTGCACGGAGGGCCCACCATGAAGCTTCAGCCTCTGGCCCTAGATCCCGGCTATGAAGAGGACTTGCCCATATCGGAAGGCCGACAAAAAGAAACGGTAAGGTGGTTACCCAAAGACCTTCCCTATGAGTCTCGATGCCGCCACCTCCTTATCCAAGTCCATGGGGACTTCTTCCTCCTTGAGCTCCCCGTTCCTCCTTCTTGTGTGTGTGTGGTTATGATATAAATCTTCACCCTCATCATCCGAAGTCGGAGGGAACCTCAACCATATTAATGTTTGGGACGGAGGTCCCATAGCCGTGAAGGCATCTCGCGCAGTACGCGGCCGGTTCCTCGTGATCACAAAGTCTCAAGGCATAGTAGAGTCTCTCGCGGCTCTATGGTCTCCCCGACGGAACTGAAGCACCGGTGCACCTCCAAGGAAGCTCGGTAGAGGTGAAGTCGATAAAATCATCCATACAATACTCCGCAAGCTTCGAAAGTACATGGTCTTTGCGCTTAAGGCCAAATCCGCCACCATATGATACGCCCAGATAATATCATCCAAGAGAAGGTACTCTTGCCCTTGGTGATAGATAACCGAAGGCCGTTTAACCCGGAGCAAGCCTATAGCTTGTTCACGGCCTTGATGGTAACTCCTCTCGCTAGTTTTTCCAACGGGCAAAGTCGCCCATCCCTATATGCTCATCATCCCTCCTGAGGATTCTCGGGCGGTTGCCCTTCTCTACGTGTGCAAAGTCTCATCCTCAACGATTGGTCCATGAGGATGGCTAGGGCTAAAGTAGCTTCCGTGATATTGATGCCCCCGATGTTGACATCGGGTGTGTTTTCCCCATCGGAGTTTCCCTTCAGACGCCATAAGCATGTGTGTCCCCGCCTAACATCTCCGGACTATCTCCCCGCCCAAATACAATTGGGGAGGATCCCCAGAGGAATACGAGAGGAAGGATTTCCCTCCGTAGAAGTCAAGGAATCCGGGCGTAATCCGGATGCCGCCAGATACTTGTGAGGAGGTCTATGCGCTGGCATAGCAAAGGTTGCAGCAGATCGAAGGGAACTTGTGGATCCCATTTCTCTCCATCATGGTACCAGCGGCAAGGTCGGCATGCACCATGGCGCTTAGAAGGGAGGAGAGAGGAAAAGAAACGCTTGAAATAACCCTTAAGAGTCCCCTTTTAAACCCCTTTTTTTTAAAAAAACCGACGCCAAGACTTTTAGTTTATTATTAACATAAAACCATTAAACTTTTAATTCAAAATAAAAGTCTCTTTATTAAATATTACAAAAATATTTACAAATGCGGACTCCCCGCAAGTAAGCTAGGTTGCTCCCCCGTATCCTACTTGGGCGAGGGCTAGATCCTTAGGCATTATGGTGACCCTCTTTGGCGGATAGCGCAAAGATGCCACTAAAAGTGCCACCAAGTAGGCTTCAAAGCAGCCTCTTGGAGCGCTAAAATTGCAAAGGTCCGGAAACGGGAGATCGGTCTTGAATTGCCGCGGCGATCTCCCCGCACCAGCCCAAAAGGTAACTTCCTCGATCAAGCTCAGAGACTTCTGGAAATTTGCGGATTTTCAAGAAGGCCACTGCAGACGGCCGGTACCTATGAGGCTTCCTTCAGGTTCCTAAGCTTCGCAGCGCCCCGCTGGTGCCGGGCACCGCCTTTAGCCCCAACGGCCGGGGAGCTATCCACTGCTGCCTCGCGTCGGCACTTCGTCTTCTTGCCAAAAGCCCCGGTCCCCTTAGTTTCTTTTATATTGACTGCCGGGCCTTATGGGCTAGACCCTTCCTGGGTGCTTAACGGTCGATGCTTCGGTTGGGTCCGCCCCACTCCCAGATCTCCTCCATCTTGCTGGTCCCGCTGGTCTTGCGGTCCCGGCTCCTCCCGCCGAAGCCTCGCTCTTCGGGGCTCTCCTCAGATCTTCTGAATTGAAAGCAAACACCGGGGCAAAAGACGGGCGATTAAGTTCGGCTTGGTAATGCCGTGGGTCGCGGACCCATGTCTATCTGGAATGGTTGTCGCAGTCGATGCTGATATCGGGGATTTCTCCCCATACAAAACTGTTGGACTCCTCCTGCCAACGGTATGGGGGAACCTCAATGGCTCTGCCATCAATGACGGCAAAGCCGTCCCCGAGGTACCTGTATTCCCTTCCACGGGCTGCCGTGTCGGCCCGCTCAATTTCCCGATGGTCATCCTCTCTCGCCAAACCCCTGATACGGTCGGCCTCTGCCCTGATATCTTCCTCCTCCGTATGGCCTTCCCCCCGGGAGGATAAAATTTGATGAGCATCATAACCATATCAGGTTGCTCAACAATGGTATAGGGAAGCTGGCGAAGGTTCAGCCGGATGAGGAATGGCTCTGAGAAGTGATAGATAGGATATGGAATCCTATCGTTGTTCTCAAACCTGTTCACCAGCTCATCTAACAAGATATCAATGAGGGCTGGGTCAAGTAGCCATGTGCTTGGCAATCATGGCGAGGATCTCCCACGATGCTCAAGGTAGTTGGATCCGGGCGCCTTTTGGTGATGGCCATAGCGGCGCTTATGATGGGGAAAAAAACGGTAATGAGGCGTCCGGTGGCGTAAGGGGATGATTTTAAGGGCGCTTAAGATGCACAAAGGCACAAGGGCGCAGGAGCAAGGTCCTGGTCCTGGTGGCGATGGCGAGGGCTGCTCAAGCGGTTGGAGGCGCTGCGGAAGCAAAAGCAAATGACAAGAAATGGTTTGTTAAACGGCCACTTAACTTTTAAAATTTCAATTTTTTTTTCTTATTAACTCGAAATTCTATTATTAAAAAAAATATACTACGGAAATACGCCACATACGGCCGGGCGCCGGATGGCATTATACGGCCTTCCGCCGATCAAGGCCGCCGAAATTCAAGCGGCCGAAGTTGACTGAGCGGGCCCAGCGTTGACTCGAATGTTCGACGGATTCCAAGGCCGACAAAGATTTCGGGCGCTCGATCTTGATCGCAAAGCGACAAAAGGCAAGCGGCGCTCGAAGTTTGTTTTTGGGCCCGCCCTTGACCATTTTTCGCCTAGAGTTGATTGTTCTAGGTAATTCGAAAGCACGCCCGATCCAATGGAACCATCATCTTCGCCATTTGAGCCACCCATCGACACCGTTAGGCCTCCAATCTTGGGCCCTCCACTTTAAAGCTACAATTTCTTAACTTAACCTAACACCAAGCCAAACAACAAAGAGAACTAACGTCACATTGACTTAGCCTCCTCCTTACTACCGTATACGAAGTTAGTGTTTGGTTGTCGCTATGATTTCGAAAGCAAATCAAATCACGCTCTGATACCACTGGACGCCCCGTAATATATACACGACCTTCTGACGATATACATACGGGGACTTTCCCCCCATGGCTTATCATCTCACCATGAGCGTGGCCCTCCGGTCTGTTTCGGGCCATCTATGAAATGAGGCCCTCAAGAAGGACACGAAGGGGTCATTCGCCCACGCCTTCAATGGGACTCCTACGCCGCGGAAGCATGAATACAAGGGTTAGCACACAGCAGACTAATATACATAAATAACCACCACGAAGGGTGGCGATCCATCCAAAATACCAACGCATAGAATATGCATCTAATCCTAAGAAAACGCCCAAAACCCGTGTTCTACCCCGGCCGCACTCTGAGGATCGACCGACTACTGGGCCTCAGGAGATCAGCTGACCGAAGTCTTGGCATGGCGCTATCGGCATAGAACATCGGCTAGGGTTGTCCACTCCATCCGCCCCCACACTTTGCACACTTTGCGGATGGGTCAATTCATGCTATGGCTTCGCTTATAGCCTTTAGGAGACGCAGTCCAAGGGATCACCCTTTTGAGCCTACTCGGGTTCATGACGCCTGGTCCGATGAGGCAGGTCGGGAAGCGCCCCTTCGTAATCGGTGGTTCCATGGGTGAGCTAGAGAATACGCGGCCGCATCACCCCACCCTCCGCGATCCGTGCACTTACTCACCCTAAATCTACTCAGTGCAAGGTGCTCCATAACGGATCACACCTCTACACCTGTGGAGTGTCAGACCCATACCCGCCCCTACAAAGGACCGGCCATCAGGCCTAGCCCAATCGTAGGAGTCTCAGAGCCTTGTATGCTCGTGCAAGACCCCACCCCTCATGTCACCACGTGTTCCTTTGTCCGGTGCTAAGCGCACCATAGCATCTAGGGACCCGGTGGGCTCTTGTGCACATGCCGCATTTAATGGGACTCTACAGGCGCTATCTAGGAGCATACTACAATACACGGCTCGAGGTCTCTACCCCGTGAATCCCCCCGTTTGAGTCGATTTAAACAAAGAACTAACAATCCATCCTTTTTGAGTAGAAACCGTAATCGAATATAAAGAGGCTTGTACAATCAAGGGTTAGTTTCTATGATTGAATCACAAAGAGAACAGAGAAACGGACACAACCAAAGCGTTATCTAGAATTCACATAGCCACCTACCTGAATTCCATTTGGACTCATTTCCATGGGGCCTCCATCTCACGGGAGTTGAGAATTCAATTTGTTGCCTCACGTGCACGCATCGGTTATGGTGATTCTCTGCCGCTGGTGTATGATGGCTTCAGCTCCGCCTTCCTTGGTCGACATCTTTCGTGAGTCAATCCTGGGATAGGGGTCAAGTTGGCATCCAAACTTGGCAACCCCCATGCTGCCCAATCGATTGGGGCAGGTGGCGCCTTCCCAAATGGTAATTAGCCTAATTTCCTAGGTTATAGGTTATTATTATTAATGTGTTAAATTAGCATAGCTAATTTAATCCTTTTTAAGGTAACCCCTAGGTTGCAATTAAGTTCCCCTACCCCCATGGTAGCGGTGGACGCGTTTAGAGCTTGTATTTGTACGTGTCCCGTATAAATACGTGACGGAGACCGTATAACTACATGGAACGTCACAACATTCCTACAAATACAGATTTGGAATGCAATAGTAAAGCTGGATACAGTTGAAAATTAGTTACTGCCGCATAAGTCTATTTATGGGCAACCAGCAACACAGATCATCATTACAAAACTGGCACTATAGATGTTACAGCCTTGTACAGTAAATCCGACCATGCTTTAGAAGTTTTGGATATCTAGTATAACAGGACAAGGCTAAGCCATTCAGGCAAAAGTGGCATACATAAAGTAGAACCCGTTATACCCATAGTCATTAAAAAAACTGATACATTACCACAGCAGCAGTGAGACAAAGAAAAATATCACCAAAGATTCAAGGTTGAGGACTCTGCCATCTCCTATGATCATTTACTCAAGTTTTTCTTGTAATGAATCTCAAAAGCATCCAGCAATGACATCTTCCTTTCAGTTACATAAGCCAGACTCCCAAGATCTTCTAAAACATGCTGGACAAAAGCAAGACATTAGGAGTAGAAGCCCGTACCTGCAGCCAATCAATACATCGTTAGCCTGATAAGGGTAAGGATGCAAGGGCCAAAAGGTACCTTAGGCTTCTCGGTTGTCAACCGATCACCTAATGTAATCCTTTTGCCCAGAGATCAAGAAGAACATTTTAGAAAGAATGGACATAAATACTGCTCAATAAGAGAATAAATCTAAATGAAGAACAAAGGAATAAACAGAGATGAACTCTTTCAGTTACCAGGCTATATTTGTCATACGTTAAATGACTGTTTTAACAGGGATAAAGGAGACCCATTTAATGGGTAAGACATAACTAATATATTCCATTGCTGGCAGAGAAAGTATTAAAATTACGTAGAGCCATACTAATCCATATGTCCATTAGTACAGCCGTATTATGTGCTGTTAGCAAACAATAACGAAGAACCAGCATATTTTACCAAATCCTTCTTGCCCAGAATGCTAATCATTCCATACCTGATTGTCGTCCATGTCAGATTCATGCTCATCCATGTATTGAGTTTCAGGAACATAATGGGAAGAATCTCCAGAGCTTTGCCTATTGGTTCCCCTGCAAACCTTTACGCTCGTGGTCGGCCACTATAGTTAAACTTGCCCGCTTGTTATAACCCTCCATATCAGCCTTATGATCTTCAAGAAAACTTGATCTTGCATGCAAAATGCAATTTCTCTGTCTAAAGCATTCTCATTTAGGCGCTGCCTATTTGCATAAGAGATGGGAAGGTCTTCTTCCAAAACTAAGTCCCACGACTCCATAGTAGACATGACCCAAAACTAATTAAAACCACCAGGCCGCCGGAGTCATTAACCATCAATCTGTCCAGGGATATCTTGGGCAGAGTAATACGATTTTCAAAAGGAGGTCAAGCCCGCATCTGCAGCCTCCGCTCATAATGGTCTATGGAGAATAACAGGCTTCGGTAACCCTAGTTGGTCCAAAAGCATGTCACCAATGCCAAACTGTATTTTTACATTATATTATTTACCTGGATCGAATTTAAATTCCAATGGTATAAGTTCTCATGACTATCGAGTCTATACCTATTGCTAAACTTCCCATATGGGAAAGGAAAATGCACTTAGGTTATTTTTTAACATAGAATGGGATATGGAATAAGCAATAAACCATAAACATTTCTATTATCCATATAATAAACATCCAATAACCTGTGCCCTGTTATATGTTGGCCTAGAAAGTTATCTTTAGGGGCCTAATTACATTAATCATGCAAGCTAGGCATAAATATAAAAAAAAAAAAAATAAAAAAAAATGTAAGGACAAAATCTGCCATTATAGAATGAAAAGATGGCTGCTAGAATCTGCAAGTCGTGTTCAAGCAAAAATCCTTTTGCCCAAACTATCATGATAGAAAACTTCACATGGAGGAACAAGTTTGGTTACCTGCAGTGGAACCAAGTGCAAGTTAGCCAGGAACTGGGTAAATGCACAAGCCACAAAACAGGTAAGCAATAAACTTGTTCGGCTTAACGCCCTTCACCAACAAATTACAACGATTCAATTGTAATATATGTAAAAGATCATCAGTATCAAGATATATATGCATCAAATAGGAATGTTAAAATCTAGATCTAGATAAAAAAGCTATAGTGTATGGATGTAGAGCCCCTATGTAGTAAGTCAGGTTACATAAAGGAAAGAATAAAAAATAAAAGAGCAATAATGAGGTAAACATGGTGTACTTTTTGCATAGACTAGCTGAGCTTAGTAGCAGTAAATAGTTTGGTAAAATAAAGATCATAAGAGCTATCATTAATCTATAACTTAGAATTAAGAGAAAGGCAAACATTAAGTATTTGTGACAGTTAGAACTGCTGAAAGTTATAAAGTAGGGAACACTTGAGATAATAATGTTGCAACAGTATAAGGTGAGAACTACTTTACTACAAAAAGATTATATCATAATATCCCAAGCTTTTCACAAATTATAGACTGTTATGGACAATAGATCCCATGTAAGCAAAAGAATGGACCAAGGTAGACAAAACAGAATTTCTTTTATGATTCTAGAGTAGATATATCCAGCCAGCTAAAGCAAATCATGAAAAACAGCAGGAGACATCATTAGATGCATGTCAAGCAAATAGAGTAGATCTAGATTATAGTAGCACAGCTGCTTATATTGGGAATCAGATATTTATGCAAGCCAAAAAGACACATAACTGGGGACATCATATGGCCTAAGCTACATGAATAACAGCCACAGTACATTTCTTTGATTCCTGAATAAATCCTGGATATTCTAAGGCAATACTAGGAGATGGAGAAAGAGCTCTAGACAATAAAGCATAAAAATACTGCCAAGCTATTGTAGCTGCTGTTGCTTGTTTCAATTGAAATTCGATGAGATAAATACAGGTGAAACAAAAGCACTTAGGGCCAGCAATAGAACATATGGATATGGGCTGGATCCAAAAATCATAAGATGTAAGAACAGGATACATGTAAGACATAATAGTGGCAACATATGGATAATTTCAGATATTAAACTAATGCAGAAGGAAATCAGATCACGGTTGGCAATAGCGTAAGCAATCTATAGATCTAATAATGAAGCCCAATTTATTATATTAAAATAGGAAGGGGACAAGGAAATTAACACGAGAGTCAAAATTAAAGTATAGGAAACCTGGTTAGTGTTGATACCGTCAATCCTGGTCGATAGGTATGCTTGCTTGAGTTGCTGGAACAGTGATCACATCTTTGGGAATAATTACTGGAGGATTGGAAGTGCCTACATTAGTAGGAGTTGGAATTGAATCACTATGTGCAGAATTGCCTTCCCCTTCTAGAATAACATGATTCGTCTTAGCAACAGAGGCTACGACCTATCCTTAGCAGGCTTATGGTAATCAAAGATTTTCCTTCTTTTCTCCTCTTTCTTTTTCTCATCTTCCATCTTGATCAGAGTGGACTTGTTAAAACCTCCTTTGCGTCTACCCATACGCAAGGTATTCTTAGAATGAATCAATCCGGCGGATCATACTAGAAAGCGGGAGAACTGAGGAAAAAAGGAGAACAAAGGAAATAGGGGTTCCGAAATCTGCTTATAAGGCAAAAGAACTGCATGTAGACGTTTTGACGCACTGCATTAGGTTCACGCCTCACCCCCGCCTCTTCTTCCTCTATTTCGATTCTTCATAAATTGTTTTGTATCTTATCAACTATCAAGTACTCCAATGTATATCATCCTATTAATAAAATCATGGTTTCAAGTACTCTATTGTCTAAAAGTACCAATTTCAATAAAATGTCAAAACATAACTTTCAACTACGATTTAAGCCCAACTACTATTTAAGCCACTTCACAAAACATGTACATCCATTCTCTCCTTTATTACACTTCTCCTTATGCCTCTGCCATCCTAGTTCCATACCAAACACCAAACGCCAATACCTTGCACTCAAAACCCCAAAGTCCATATGTCCAATTTGCATCCTACTCCAACAACACCTCAACACCTAAGCAGAACTTAGTAATGCAAATGCGTACCATCACCTTCACAAAATGTGAATGTTTCAAAATAGCAATTTCGACTCAAACACTCTATTCTCTACAACTACAACTTAAGCCACTTCACTCTCCGGCCATGGAGGGCAACCCTCCGTGCGCAGCACCTTGTTATTATTAGCATTTATTGAGATGATTGACGTTGGAATCAACTATGTTGGAAAGGACAAAAAATTGACTGTCATTGTTGATTTGATTTTTTATTGGGGAGCAATTGCATCTAGGAATATGTCTAGATGTACCATTGCAAACTGCACTGTTACTAAAATGACCGCCATTTTTCCATTATTAAAAAAAAGAAACACGCACACATAAACATTAAAAACGATAACTTTCGAAAAGAAACGAAAACGCGACTTTTGGATGCCACATGGGTTCAGCATGTTGGCAAAGTTCTTATTAGGGAAATTTACCAAAATAATCCTAATTGTTAGCTTATTTCCCAAAAAGCCCTTCATATTTTTGAAATTCCCAAAATACCCTTAATTCTTAAGTATTTTCCCAAATAGCCCTTTGTAATTTAAAAACCACTAGAGATAAGCCTATAATTCCAATACTAGAAATGATCAAAGTCAACTAGTTTAATGCTTTTACAAAAATCGTATTGAAAGAGAAGCTTTGTGGGCATCTTGTGGAGAAGCTGGTTCATACCCATCCAGGTTACTTATAGAGCTCATTTTGCTATTATGTTGGAGCTATTTATCCTCCAAATATTGAACTTCTTGAAAATAATGAAATGTTGCCTCTGCAACATGTCGTCCTCCTGGCAAACCTAAAAGAAAACGGGATAAGACAGAAGATAGGGATACAGAAAAGCGTATGTACAAGTGCACACATTGTGGTAATGTCGGACAAAATGAATGTAGCTACAGAAATTCTATTTGACATTTCTGTTGCATATTTTTGTCATAATGATTTTTTGAATTTTATTTTCAAATTGTTGTCTCTATAAGAAAAACACTTCCTCTGTAAAGAATGATCCTCTATGTAAATACGTGCTTTTGATGATTTTTTGGATACAAAGGGCTATTTGGGAAAATACTTAAGAACTAAGGGCATTTTGGGAATTTCATAAATACAAACCCTTCTTATTTTTTGCCTTGGCAAATTGCTACTGGTAAGGCTTCAGGATTTGTGGCTGGGAACATCACACATCTGGATCATCCCTAGTCTGGCGCTTCGCTGGTGCTCAGAGGGTAAGATTTCAAACTCTTATTTGCGAATATAAACCCTCGTTAAGCACCAGGATTCTCGGTTGGCCAAAACAGACGTTAACACATCTATTCAAAATCCATGTCTCTCCCCACCTTCTAAAACTAAAACCATGTAATTCGGCATTTTGGTTAGACTATGACTCAAAATATTCAGCATTTATTCTGCTACAACGGTGTACTTTCCCTTCTCGTCTTCTGAATTAATCTCAATTGGCTCATTTAAGCTGGGCATTGTCAATCCTTTTTCTACCCTTTCATAAGCAATATTATAATATCATTTCTTGTGCTTAAAGGTTGATTTCCTTTGCTGCATCTATGCAGCTTTTAGCGACTGGATAGCTGACATTGCCAACTAAGAAATGTTGGACAATGAGACCTGATCTTGTTATTCTGCTGATGTACAGCATTACCAATTTGACCTGACTTTTGCTGGTAAGTTTCTTTTGATAGAACTTGTTGGGCAGTTGCCTCTAAAGTATACTATCAATGTAAATATTTTTGTTTATGAAAATATTATGTGGTTCCAGCTTGGTTTAGAATCTTTATGCAGAACCATCTCCTCCATGTATGCGTTGAAGTACAATGAAGGAAACATAGCTATCCTCAAAATAATATGAATAGTAGGTCCAAAGCTTTTCAATACAATCTCCAACGATGCTGATATGCATGCATATACCAATTATCAGAAATTTTATAGAGCAGTGTCCAACACTTTCTCATTCTGTCTTCAGCTCTGGATGCTTGCACTGCTGTAAACCAACCACAAATTTCCGGCCAACCAAAGCTTATTAGAGAAACAACAAATCCGAACTTCCTAGTATCCTGATGATTTGCTAGCAAAACCCAAGATCATCATCTGTATGGTATGGACTTTTTGAAGAAGGTGTTGCATTCTTTTGGTGTCTATACTGTGTACTTTTGAAATCGGCTAGTTTCTAAAATTTGCCAACTGGAACTTGGTTTTCCCTGAATAATGATTCAGTAATGTTGCCTCTTGCTCTGCAGTGGTGACAATTGAAAGAGACAGCTTGAATGCTAAGAAGGTTTTTCTAAGTGTATACTCCAGTAAGCTCTTTTTGTAACAAAGTTCCCTATCAAGGAACCTTAGCAACATACCTTTCACTGCAATGGTACAAAGGTCTATTAGCAGACTGCTACTTGATTAACATGTTCTGTGCTCTTCATTCATTTGTTTTTGGATGATACTCTGCAAAGATTTTCTCTAGCTTCAACCACAGAAACTCGGCCCTTGAGGATTGCTAGCACACCTGCTCCCTTGCCGGAGCCTTATATATTGCCAGAGCATCTTAAAGAAAACAATGTGTCTGGAGTTTGTTTTACTCTTCATGTAGCATAGTTTGTTTTATCATGGGTTTTGCAAGTTATGACCAGCTTGATCATCAACTGCTCAGCCCCGTAAATTCTTCTAATCATGTTGGCATATTATGTATATAGCTTGTGGGCCTGCAATCCTTCTAAGTAGTTGATTGTTGGCTGGATTCTTGAGCCACTAGCTTTGCTCTATTGTAGTTAATAGGATTAGCTTCCTGTGCTGATGGGGCTGATGTCTTCTGGTACAATGGAGTGGTTAGTTCTTCAGCTTTATGTAGAATTTTGCCTCAGCTCATTGGTCGTCTCAGACTATCAGGAACAAAAGTCATCCAATTACTGGCAAGGAATGCAAGAAGACCTTTGACAAGGCAAGGTGATTGAACCTGTAGATCCAGCACTGAGTACCAAGCTCCTCTGAGTATCAAGTTCCCGTTTTTCACCTCACTCGGAATATCTTTCTTGCATATCTTTCTGTTGACTTGCTGACGAGTTGCAGAACCTTTATGCAATGCATATTCAATTTTTGTGCCATCAATGCTAATTGATCAAATGTTTGTTTTAAGTTCCTTTTGAATTCTGAGTTCTGTCAAATGTTGGTTTTTAAGTTCTTTTCATTGAACCCTTTAAATTCTCAGTTCTGTTTGATTTTGGTTTTCAACACGTTATCTATTTCCTGCTGTAAGCACTTATAATTGGCAATGCATGATCTGCTGCTACTGAATTGATGACCTGCAGCAAGTGGTAACTTTCTAGTGTGACATTGGAAAAACAGCTTTGGCAGATTATATGACAGCTAGTCCACCATCCGCATTCTCTGACGGGGCTATAGGGATAGAGTTTGGTGAAGTCGGCAACATGGGATTTATAATGCCATGTGTTGTGTCTTGTGGCAGTCGTCTAATGCAGCTACATTTCACCAACACCACGTTTTCCAAAGATGAGCTCAAGAATCCCACTAACAATGAGGCTGCAAATGGGCAGCCGTTGCCCCAATTAAAGGGATCGGGAAACCTGCATTGCATTTCATGTAATACTTTGAGAAGTTTTTCGGAGCAAGCACGTCTTGATGTTTCTGCTGTTGCCTCTCTTTTGAGGAAGTGCGGCAATGCAAAGGCTCTGTCTGAAGGTAAACGTATTCATGACAATATTATTCGAAGTGGGTATGGAGAAGATAGTTTTTTATGTAATCTTCTTATACAAATGTATGGGAACTGTGGAGCCATTACTGAAGCTCGTTATGTATTTAACAATTTGTATAGTAAAAATTCGTTTTCCTGGAATATTATGCTTGGAATTTATGCCAAGCATGGCAGAGTTAAACAAGCTCTCCAATTGTTTCAAGGAATGCCGGAACCTAATGTGGTCTCATGGAATGCCCTAATTTCTGCTCATTGCCAGCAAGGGCAGTTGAAGCAGGCACAAGGGCTATTTGACCGGATGCCGGTGCGTGATAAAGTATCATGGAATTCCATGATTTTTGCTTATGCACAGCGAGGACGGTTGAAAGAAGCTCTCCATTTGTTTAACCAAATGCCTGACAAGGATGTTATGTCATGGACTGCAATGATTTCAGCTTATTCTCAACAAGGAATGTTAGCAGAGGCCCTCCATTTCTTTCAAAAAATGCCACACAAGGATGTAGTTTCTTGGAATACTATCATTAGTGCCTGTGCTCAACAAGGACAATTGAAGGAAGCTCTACATTTATTTCAACACATGCCTGGACGCAATGTAGTGACCTGGACTATCATGGTTTCAGCATATGCCCAACAAGGTAGGCTTAACGATGCTATTCAGTTCTTCCAGAAAATGCCTGTTTAAATGTTTCTTCATGGAATGCCATGATCACTGCCTTCTCCAACGAAGGCCAGGTACAGAGAGAGCCCTGCAGTTGTTTCAAGATATGCCTGAGCGCAATATCATATCTTGGAACACCATGATGTCGGCATATAACCAACACGGCCAACTTGAAGATGCCATGCAGATTTTTTGCCAAATGCCACAGAGGAATGTGGTCTCATGGACAGCTATGATAACAGCTTGCATTCAGGAGGATCAGCTAGAGATGGCTTATCGTCTCTTCTTAGAAATGCCTATGCGGAATGTTGTGACATGGAATGTAATGATCTCAGGTTATGCCCAGCATCGAAAGCTCAAGGAGGCTCTGCAGCTCTTTGCAGAAATGCGGCTTGAAATGATGGAACCAAACACTTCCACTTTTCTGGGTATTATTGATGGATGTGTTGTTTGCTCAACACTTGATCGTGGCAAGCAAATAGATATGTTAACATTGGATTATGGATTTGGATCCGATGCTATGATCCAGAGTGCCCTTATTGATATGTATGCAAAGTGTGGAAGCTTGTATGATGCACGCAAAGTGTTCAGTCGAATGTCGAAATGGGATGCAATTTCCTGCTCTGCTATCATTGCCGCAAATGCACTCTATGGGTGTGGTGAAGAGGCATTACAAATTTTTCAACAGATGCAAATAGAGGGTGTCTCCCCAAATGCAATCACATTTTGCAGTATTTTGTCTGCATGCAGCCATTCTGGCTTGGTAAATCATGGTTATAACCTTTTTCTTTCAGCAGCAGTAGATCATGGCATTGCATTTTCAATAGAACACTATACTTGCATTCTTGATTTCCTTGGACGTACAAAGGCACTTGAAGAGTCAGCAGCTTTGATTGAAAACATGCCCTTTGTACCCGATTTTGCGTCTTGGATGTCCCTGCTTGGATCCTGCAGAATTCATCTTGATGTGAAACATGCGAAATTTGCAGCAGGGCATGCTATTGCTTTAGATCCAGCGGTAGCTGCACCGTATGTACTGTTGGCAAATATTTATTTTGCATTGGGCCATTGGGACGATGCATTGAAGTTAAGACAACTGATGGAAAAGCAAGATTATTTTGATCTGGTTGGGAATTCAGAATAGGAAAATTAGTAAGGAAATGCTCTTGAGGATCAGATCAGGAATAAGTGCCCTTTGGTGTGGTGAATGTGCTGCAACACATGCTGTATACATAGACCAGGATGTCGGCAGTTCATATTGCATTTGAAGAAGATCGCGATATGGAGGCTTTTCATGGTGGAAATATATGCAGAAATGGCTGGAATGGAAAAAAGGACGCATTGTACTGATCCTGATGTCAATCAGAGAGTATTGAAACCAGAAGTAGTTTTTATCTATCTATTCTCAGGAGCCATTAAACAAAGGACACATTCTGAGTTGGTGATCGAACAGTTTTGTGTGCCAGAGAATCTTATGTTTTAAGAGTTACAATGGTAAACAAACCTAAATTTAATGGAACTTATGTATTGATGGTTTGCAAGGAAGTGTGACTTTGATGAATTATCCGCTACTCTGCCCTTGGCAAATGCGTAAAATTCAGATGGGAAGAGTATGGTTGAACATCAGAGATAATGTGAAAGGATTACGAGGTTACTTCATCCAAGCCATGTTCAATTTCCAGACTGGAATTTGAAAGACCAGGCAGTTAAGGAAGTCATAAAGGAGAAGTATATTGCACTACTTACAAGGTTTATAAGGTAAGCTAACTGGGGCGTGATTCCTTTTTGCCGGTCACTGCCAACCACAAGTCATGGAATATAATGGTTGGGGAGAGGTTTTGAGCTCGCAGCTATGGCTGTGGAATGGTCTTGTCACTATTTGTTTGCATCTATCGGACATATTCATGGCAAGCTCAAGCTTTTACCATAACAACTGTGCTTTGCTTAACCTTCCTTTGCAATTAGATGGACCAAGTGTCGTTATGGTTGCGCTTCATCGAAAGAACAGGTTATCAAGAATTTTGCTACCTGATTAGCATTCTATTCCAGCCAATCCTTTCCTTGGCCACTCTACTCCATATATGGATTACAAGTTCTTGTTTGTTTCAAAATATATTTTACCCTCAGACATGTTAGAAGTCAGGAACATTCAACTAAAAGCATGACAAATATTGTAAAAAAAATGTAGCACGGTTTCAACTTGGTGGTTGTAATAAATTGAATTGAATTGAATTGAATGACTTTTATACAAGCCAATCAGCCTATGGAATCAATACAAGAGAGCGTATTGTCTTGGGCTAAAACCCTCGCCCAAAGGGTTTTCGAGGGAAAAACCATGGCAGCACCAAAACTGCTGACAAGCTAAAAACTGTACAAATATACATACATATATCATGAAGTATTTCTTGCCCATCAAACAGTTGTCCAGGGGCATATGCGAGCCCTCAGATCCATTACCTCATGAATGTATGATCCTAGTGAACGCATCGAGGTCGTGGGTCGTGATCATGTGTAGCACCGACCAAGAGAGCCGTGAGTGTGCTTCGGCCTCGATTATATGTCGGGCTCCGAAAAGTGTGACTTTCATCTTCAATGGGTCCCATCTGGCAGCACTAACAAAGCCTATCTTGGTGTGTCTCTCAAATCCACCTACCTATCTCAATTTGGAGATGGTAGGCACCTGCGCGAATGGAGGCGATGAACCTGTGCTTTTTCATAGGCAGATGTGAACGCAGGTAGCATTATGGACAGCAGTCCAGTGTGGGGTTTATGTGTTCCTTGTAATGTGTTAGCAGAAATCTTGATAGTTGCGGCATGGTATGATTCTGGCCAGTTAGCGATATGGCAAATCTTTCAAATAAAATTTTTATTGTCCCGATGGGACATACCTATTTGGCAAAAGGTTGTTAGTACTCTGCCTTTGGTTGCTCCAGAGGCTATTGAAGGTTGCATGTGGATTTCCCACTAGAGTGTTCATGAGCATAGGCTTTGTGAACTCTATGTATAGGTTGCTTGTCAATGGTAATATCCTTCTGCCATCCACTAAGTGGTCCCTTCAACTCCCACCTCCTAATTGGAGACATATGTGGACTTGGGCTTGGGATAAACTACTTCATTCACCAAATTCTTCACAGATGCCCTCATGCGAATGTGCTTGTCCACTGATTTGATCCTCGAATGTCAGCATTCTGCCCACTGTGCAAGCAAAGGGATGAGACTATTGAGCATTGTTTCTTTTTATGTGATCATCTCCAGTCTGTTTGGTCTTGGCTGCTTTTTCTTTTTCATGTGGCATTGACAAGTCAGCAAGTGCTCCTAGCTATTTATCCGGATCCTTGAAATAAGTTGCAGAGCCAAGTATTTCATTTAGCATCAGGATGATGGTTGTGGTCCATCTGGAGGCGCAGGAGATTGCGTGTCTTTCAGGGTTTGGATATTCCTCCTGCAGTTGTCCTCCAGGGCGCACAAGCTAGAATTGCTAAGGCCTACCATTGCTCTTCGCTTGCTCCTGCCAAGCGACAATTGATATTTGAGTTCTATTTGAGTGTGTTGTCTTATGCATAGGTTGGTGGTTCTACTTAGTGGATCATGATTATCCTCTGAGATTTTATTCCCACCTGTGCATTTGTATCTGACTTTTGGCGTGGAGTTTCAATAAAGTTTGTCGTCCATCAAAAAAAAAAAATTTACATGTAACAATCTTTTCAATGCCAACGAGAATAATGTGGCAAGGTGCTCAGTAATAGCTTCATTTCCGTATTGCGATGTGCTTGTTCTTCAAAATCTTTTGATGTTCTAAAATACACAAAATCCATAGATTAGTCATAATTTTTAAGTCTTCATAATTTCAAGCTTCTTTATGTACCCATTGAACAAGTGGCCTGCAACATGCAATGCAACATGCAACAGAAGGATGTTGAAGCAAGCGATAGCAAAGTACACAGGGGTAAATGCACAACGGTGCATGCCCTCTTAGTAAGCCCCTTTCTATTCATTGCACCTGCAACATTTGATAGAATAACCCCTTGTAAGAAAAAATCAACGATTCACCGATGAATATTCGATAAACGGAATCAAATACCATTCATCTTTAGTTCACAATGAAAGATAACAGAGATTTGCATGGATTAAAAATAAGGTTGCCACCTATTTTTAAGAGTTAGATGCATCCGAATTAGATGCATCGGAAAATCACATTGCAATCCTCTACATTTGGGCAAGAGGGGCCAAATGGTCTCTAGTTAATGCAACAACTATCATTTGTTGTATTTTGCCCAGGCTTGCAAGCCATTTTCTAATATGTAATTTAACCATATCACAGTCCATTAAAGCATTCTAAAGTTCTAGAATCAATGTAATGTGCCCATGGTAGACCGGGCCGAATTTCTCCGAACCTTGAATGTGCCTCGCGGGCCTCGGTGACACCGCATAAATGGGTAGAAGCCACTACCATAAACGCCTAGATGGTTTTGCCCGCTTGGTTAAGGGCATGTCGGTTAGGAACGCCACCGCTGGTATCGTGAGCGTCTCGGTGCCCGAGTCTCCATGGGTGCCTACATGCATGGGGGTAATTTGCAAAGACTTGGTAATCATTGTGACATGGTATGACATAGACATGGTATAGCCTTGATGCTCGAGGACGCAGCATAGTTCCCAGTGGAAGAGATCAGAACGGGCCCATGGTACACCGCCGAGTATTCGAACCTTGAATGTGCCCTCATGGCTCCCGGTGACACCGCATAAATGGGTAGAAGCGACTACTCATAAACGTCTAGATGGTTTTGCCCAGTTGGTTAAGGGCATGTCGGTTAGGAACGTCACATGTGACGGGCCTCGCTAGTTAACCTTTATGGTAACTGGAGATCCCATCAATCTCGACCATTGGATCTACTTAAGCTTAAAAAAACTTAAGAAATTAACTCATGCATCCGCAACAATAACACTTAGGTAAAGAATTTAATCTTTGTACATATTCGGAAGGTTTCAAACATGTACTTGCCCATTACTCAAAGAATATCCCGCACACTATGAATGATCTTAATAATTGTAACTTCAAGCCCATATATAATAATAATAATAGAAATAATAATCAAGTTTATTAAATAGCAATCCACACACTTCTACTCTCGCCTTTAGAAGCTTGGCTACTTTAGGAGCATCTCACACCTCTCGCTTACACCATCAACCACTCGGGGTTAGTCACACCGGACTAAGTGGGGACGGGGATCTAGGATGTCTAGCATCAACAATACAAAGCATTAACCTAGAACAACAACATAACCTTACCAGAGCCTCGCCAAGCAATCCAAGTAACTAGTCCAACAAGCATGACCAATGCAACTTAATTCCAACAAAGAAGACCACATATATAATAACCAAGCAATCGTAGCATCAACATTGCAACCAATATTCCTCCTGGTCTGAAAGCAAGGTCAACTCCGGCCGACAAAGGCCAGTGACATAGAGGCGGGTAACCACGTGTACACACCCATCCACGCCAAGGCCCAAGATTGGAGGACCACTTAACTGTGCATGACGTTGTACCATATGGTACCAACGCCCGATGTTCAAATAATACCATTTACATAGCATGTGCGTAATAACCGGCGAGTCTAGACCATCGCACCTAGACTCGGCCCCAGTCTATATCAAAGAATTATACTACACATAGATCACAATACTATGAATTCCACCCTATATCAACTAGGTACATTTCCATATCAAATTTACCTTAGAAATTCCATAATTTACACTCATGCAACAAAGGAAATCCAGTTATACGCTCATATGAACATTACTATCTCTACCATGCAACATGCAATGCCCGGTGCTTAAGCAAAATACAACCTTCACTAATATCTTATTACTTTTAACTAGATCAACTTCCCTCAAATTACTAGTTATAACCTTAATGACGGTGGCTTCCATAACCCTGCTAACTAGTTTATTAAATTGGGTAATATGCTCGCTATCCATTAACCATGTATGCCTATTCATGACCATGCTCATATGATTTAACTCCAAGTTTATACTACATTCAAAGCAATCATTATTAAATCAACACAGCCTATACAAACACTAGAAAACCCGGTGTAAGGCTTGATCCCCACCGAATCCCGCTTTGCTTCCTCGCACTCCCGCAAAGAACGCCTCGGATCTCAAGACGAACTCGCTCCTTCAAAGAACCATCACGCAATCTATCTCCTTCCGAATGCTTCACCATCACATAAAAGACTTCTCTCCCCATGGAAAACTCCTTCCCCGTATATAACCTAGCAATGCCCTTGCATGCATGCATGCATACACTGCATGCATGGACACATTGCATGCATGTATTCCTAGTACATAATCATTTATTTTACCTTGAAAATGCATTCTTATATAATGGCAACGTTACTTTACATCTTAATGTTGGTGCTAGGTTGCTAGGTCCGTTCTGATCTCTCCTCCAAAAAATTCAACCCCATGTCCTCATGGGTGCATCTTAAACACTCATGAAAAATCTAGTTTGTATCTCCCTTTGTGACATCTTCCTTGGAACAAACCCAACCATTGATCTAATTTTTTTTTTTTTATAGTCTGCCTCCTTAATTACTCGGGTCTCTTCCCTTTATGCTTTCACATCTTAATCCTCAATTCAACATACTCCCAAATGAATACAATTTTGTCCCTTAGAACTGACCCATCCTTGTCAAACACAATTGCTTAGCCTTCCAATCCAAGATGATGCATCTCCAAACTTGAAAATTTAAAGCTAGCTTCATACAAGTAATTTAAGCTAAAGGAAAGA
Source organism: Isoetes taiwanensis (assembly GCA_021234155.1). Lineage (NCBI taxonomy): Eukaryota > Viridiplantae > Streptophyta > Lycopodiopsida > Isoetales > Isoetaceae > Isoetes > Isoetes taiwanensis. Next base: position 52,282 of record JAJEKV010000551.1, read on the forward strand.
TACATATTAGATAGCTCCAATGCACGACCCTTCTAACATTCACTTTAACATACCGCCAAGTCTAGAACTAACTCAAATATTATGAGTATACTACATATCCAATTCAATATAATAAACGTAATGCAGTTAATGCAACTTTTCATAAAGAAGGTACGTGCCATAGAAAAAAAAAAAAAAAAAAAAAAAAAAAAAAACCATTCCAAAGAGATACTCAGTCGAACTAGATATGTAATCTCTCAAGACTTCTTGGGTGGCCAAATCCAAAAAGTAACAAGCAAAATACATAATCAAGTCCCCGGTCCGGGTATCTTATAGCTAGGTAACATACTTAAGTTGATACAAGGGATCCCATAAAATTATAACCCATGGTATGAGAATTCTCTCACGAAGTTCATCCAATGACATTGAAGTATGCTAGGCTATACACTTGGCCTCTATATTTAGCCTACTTCCATACATATTACCCCATCACCTTTGGTTAGTCTTTCAACAAGATTTTATAGGCATCAATTGCGTTAATTTCAATGAAGCTCTTACTTCATGTATTTCTTTTCACAACTTCAATCCTTTGACTGTATCCTTAATCAAGTAATGCAATCACCATCCCTCCATTAATTTACAATCACTTTTAGCATGCCAAATAATTACGATACATGGAAGCACCATTACTAGATGTGCTTACAACTTTTCTATTACATTCTAAGATTTTCAAAAATGGCACTTCCCCATGTCTATACATTCCCCTCTGCCTTTATCTCATGTCTGGGCTTTATCTGACAACTCTTTCGTTCAACTTCATGGTTTACCTACTACCACAATTAAATATGTTATTCCTCTATTCATCGTCTTCTTCTTCCTTATCCATAAGATAGATAACATTGTTCAATCTTGGCCAATCAATTCTTCAATCTGCCATAATTTAAGTGGATATCATTCTCTAAATATAAATGCATAACCTGTCCACTTGTTCCATTAAGTGCTTTCTTATACTTCAAGAAGTTTTTTCAAGGCCAAGACCTTTTTCAAGGCTATCATCGACTATTCTAGCCATAACCCTAAGGCCAACAACTTTATAGACCTCAAGTAGGACCATGATGTAATCATGACATTTCCTTCTACGTCACACATCTGCTATTTACACATGAGCTTCAATCTGACTATCATGCCAATCTTATTTTATAAGCATATCTAAGCATTCTCAAAACTTGTCTTACAACCACCTGTTATTTTACCACTGGATAGCAATATATAGATGCTGCCTGGTTTTCTCAATTTTTAGCTTCAAAAGGATGCACCTAACATCACATCAAGAATCTTATTCATCCGATATGGTGAGATGAACCTTCCCTGAATATCATAGGCATTATATATCATGCACTGCTTATTCTAAATTTTCTTGCCACCAGAGTATACTACTATGAGATCACATCTACACTATAAGGAGTGGTTACCAAAGAATAGAATAATGGAATAGAATGCAATATCTGTAACTTAATCTCCCTCAAGCATCACTTCCATGCTGTGCGCACATTAGCAACCCTAAATCAAAGTTAGCCCCTTGATGAAGTACATTTTTGTAGCTTATCTGCTTTGCAGGATAGAAAATCAACCAAGATTATAGAAATACCATGTAATCAATTTCACATACCTTCATAAAACAATTTGTCACGCCTCCTCTAAGGCCATCATCTCCACATAATACTATTAGCATAATCCAACAACCTCAACTTGAATCTAGACTTCGCCATCATACATCCAAGGATCCAACTATGCTCTGATACCAACTGTGACGGGCCTGGCTAGTTAACCTTTATGGTAACTGGAGATCCCATCAATCTCGACCATTGGATCTACTTAAGCTTAAAAACTTAAGAAATTAACTCATGCATCTGCAACAATAACACTTAGGTAAAGAATTTAATCTTTGTACATATTCGAAGGTTTCAAACATGTACTTGCCCATTACTCAGCAATATCCCCGCACACTATGAATGATCTTAATAATTGTAACTTCAAGCCCATATATAATAATAATAATAGAAATAATAATCAAGTTTATTAAATAGCAATCCACACACTTCTACTCTCGCCTTTCCGAAGCTTGGCTACTTTCCGGAGCATCTCACACCTCTGCTTACACCATCAACCACGGGGTTAGTCACACGGACTAAGTGGGGATCGGGGATCTAGGATGTCTAGCATCAACAATACAAAGCATTAACCTAGAACAACAACATAACCTTACCGTAGCCTCGCCTCTGCAATCCAAGTAACTAGTCCAACAAGCATGACCAATGCAACTTAATTCCAACAAAGAAGACCACATATATAATAACCAAGCAATCGTAGCATCAACATTGCAACCAATATTCCTCCTGGTACGAAGGCAAGGTCAACTCACTGATCGGGCCAATTGACATAGAGGCGGGGTAACCACGTGTGTACACACCCATCCACGCTGCGTCCAGCATTGGAGGACCACTTAACTGTGCATGACGTTGTACCATATGGTACCAACGCCCGATGTTCAAATAATACCATTTACATAGCACTGTGCAATAACCGCGAGTCTAGACCATCGCACCTAGACTCCGGCCCCAGAGGTCTATATCAAAGAATTATACTACACATAGATCACAATACTATGAATTCCACCCTATATCAACTAGGTACATTTCCATATCAAATTTACCTTAGAAATTCCATAATTTACACTCATGCAACAAAGGAAATCGGTTATATATGCTCATATGAACATTACTATCTCTACCATGCAACATGCAATGCCCGGTGCTTAAGCAAAATACAACCTTCACTAATATCTTATTACTTTTAACTAGATCAACTTCCCTCAAATTACTAGTTATAACCTTAATGACGGTGGCTTCCATAACCCTGCTAACTAGTTTATTAAATTGGGTAATATGCTCGCTATCCATTAACCATGTATGCCTATTCATGACCATGCTCATATGATTTAACTCCAAGTTTATACTACATTCAAAGCAATCATTATTAAATCAACACAGCTATACAAACACTAGAAAACCCCGGTGTAAGGCTTGATCCCCACGGAATCCTTTTGCTTCCTCTGCACTCCCAGCAACGCTCTCAGATCTCTGCACGCAACTCGCTCCTTCAGCAACCATCTGCAATCTATCTCCTTCCGAATGCTTCACCATCACATAAAAGACTTCTCTCCCCATGGAAAACTCCTTCCCCGTATATAACCTAGCAATGCCCTTGCATGCATGCATGCATACACTGCATGCATGGACACATTGCATGCATGTATTCCTAGTACATAATCATTTATTTTACCTTGAAAATGCATTCTTATATAATGGCAACGTTACTTACATCTTAATGTTGGTGCTAGGTTGCTAGGTCCGTTACAATCAACAATTAGGATCAGCCATGTTCAGATTTATAAGTGAAAGCTTCAAGATCTAGCTGCTCTAAGTACACATGCATAAGCAACAAATGAACTATTAATTTGAAATAGAAATAAAGCACATAAGCAGCCCATGATGCTTCAGCTAAATTATAAGCAAAGGATATTAAAATCGTCAGATTGTTCGTCTATTTACATTTTATCTGGATTTGCATTTTGTTTGCAATTTTAAATTTTGTGTCGATTTGCAATATATTTGCATTTTCAATTATACAGCTTGTAATGATGCTTAAATTCAACATGAATTTAGGCTACAAGTTATGAAGAAATAAGAGCATAAGTAAAACAAGGACTCCTTTATTTAAATGCAGTCACAAGTTATAGTTACATGTAACGATCTTTACAATGCCAACGAGAATAATGTGGCAAGCTGTTCAGTAACAACTTCATTTCCGTGTTGTGATATGCTTGTTCTTCAAAAATCTTTTGATGTTCTAACATATACAAAACATATAGATTAGTCATAGTTTTTAAGTCTTTATAATTTCAAACTTTTTGATGTACCTATTGAACAAGTAGCCTGCAACATGCAACGTAACATGCAACAGAAGGATGTTGAAGCAAGCGATAGCAAAGTAGACAGGGGTGAATGCACAAAGGTGCATGCCCTCTTAGTAAGCCTCTTTCTATTCATTGCACCTGCAACATTTGATAGAATAATCCCCTGCAAGAAAAAAATCAGCAATTCACTGATGAATATTCGATAAATGGAATCAAATACCATTCATCTTTAGTTCACAATGAAAGATAACAGAGATTTGCATGGACTCAAAAGAATAGGCTACCATCTATTTTTAAGACTTAGATGCATCCAATAATCACATTGCAATCCCTCTACATTATTAGCTGGAAGTCGGGCCAAATGGTCTCTAGTTAATGCAACAACTATCATTTGTTGTATTCTGCCCAGGCTTGCAAGCCATTTTCTAATGTGTAATTAACCATATCACAGTCCATTAAAGCATTCTAAAATTCTAGAATCAACAATTAGGATCAGCCGTGTTCAAGTTTATAAGTGAAAGCCTCAAGATCTAGCTGCTCCAAGTGCACATGCATAAGCAGCAAATGAACTATTAATTTGAAATAGAAACAAAGCACATAAGCAGCCATGCTGCTTTAGCTAAATTATAAGCAAAGGATGCTCAAAAAATCCATCATATCTAGAATATCGCCCAATCAAGTTATTCTTGTTTCGTGCATTAATATGGACTTTCAACGTATATTTCTGATCGTGTACGTGTTGCACTACAAACTAGATGAATTCATAAGGTTTTAGGTATTTAAACTGTGTAGGTTGTAATCAGAGTCTACCACATCAATATACAAATGACACTTAAGCATAGGATTTCTCATTATCAGCTCTCACATTATTCTAGCCAATGCAATAGCTGGAATCATGTATATCTGACATGATAACAGGGGGTTACTTTTGTATTTTTGTACGCTTTTCACTAAGGTTTTGCTATGATTTTGTGGTGTATTTCAATTGATGTACTAATGCGTACATCTAGAGCGCGCATACACAGATAGTGATTTTCATGTTTTCTTTCAATGGTGGGCACCCATGTTTTTTTTTTTGGGTAACTGGTGGTATTATTAGTGGTCTACATGGCATGCAGGCCTCGAAGGTCTTAATTTTAGAGTTAGAAATTTCTTTATCAAACTCTGGATATGGCTTCAAGCAAAAATTTGAGCAAACATGGTAGAAAATAAGGGTATGGGCAAGAAGGCAGCCGAACTTGTTTGAATGGGACGGTGAGTCTGGGACGCATCCAACAAGGAGTCATTTGGTGCTGTCAACAAGGAAAAATTTAGCCTTTTCCTATGCCTAAGCTTTCCCTAATACTTTCGCATTTTTGCACTACCACATTTTCTTGTTCCTATTTGCTCGATTTGAACCTATTCATTCCGACTCCATGCATTGTCCTTTCAAAACTTATAGTTCAGATCGTTATTCGCCGCCTATAGCATTAGGACTCAAAAGATTTCGATGTTTATACTAGGCCGAAAAATAGGCTGGTCGAATTTGCTGGATTTGCTAGTTGAACCGCATTTGTGCCTTGTTCCTAAATATTACTCTGTTACAAAAGCCGCTTACATTATTTACAGAAGCTATAAAGTATGAAGTGCATCTCTGACACAGTGGCTGCCTTTCCATAAAACGGCTTACATCTCCAACAGCAGGCTACGTGGTAATTTCAGGCTTCGGTCGAATTGACCGTGCCGTTTGCGAAAGATACCGTAAATGGACATTTAAGGTAACCCTAAAACTATTTACGCTTACCAAAAATAGTTGTCTCTTGGTTATCAAATTGATGCTTATCTATCTTCTTGGAAGCTGTTTGTAAAATTGCTTTGTACATTCTTTGTTAATCATTTCCGAGCTTCTGATACAATCTTATAATGCAGTGATGTTGCAAAGTAAACTGGTGGATAACGCAATTTCTGACTTACAATTTATTCCAGGTTGTAATCTAGGTGCTCTTTAGTTTGCTAATGCTACTATGGGATATTCAAATCGAACACCACACGTTTGGCATGCCATACTAAAACAGAAAGCATAAGATCTCTCTTTGGACACATGCTAATCTGCATGCTTTGATGGATTATTTACTTATTTGTACATTTTCAGTCCTCTCTTCTATATCCAAGCTGATAAGAAGCATATTCGACGTGGTTGGTACATTGCCATCATCAATCTATAATTTGTTCTTTGTGAAATATGTTAAGCAATTATCTTAAGCAACAATGATATTCAAGGTTCATACAAATAACTTTGATTCTGTTGTTACATAAACTGTTCTTTGTATGATATGTTTACAGATGGATTTGCTGGGTTGGCATTGTGTAGCAAATACCAAGTTGGAGCTCGTGCACATCTATTTTTTGGAAGTTCCATCTAATCTGTCGAGGACTGCCACAAATAAGAATCATCTTCAACAAACCAACAGCACGAGTCCATATAAGCTAAGTTATGAGGTCAGCATTGGTGTTGACGTCAGTTTGTTGAAGGGAAATCAGAGGAACTTGTTCACAGGGGCTCCTTATTCAATATCGGTTGCTTCTACAGTTCTGCTGCGAGAAGCCTTAGCATGCACACCAAGCAGGAAAGGCTGCAAAGGATTTAACCATGTCTGAATTCATAGACTGATAATTATAGTGCAACACTGGTTTGACGTTTAAATGTTTTAATGTTTTGGTACTTTGGACATGAACATGAACGTCACCATGTCATATCCAATATTCCAGATTGAATATTGGTTATGGTTTGTACATATCCAGTATTCCAGTTTCAGATTGAACATTTGACATTGCACACCACGTTTTTTTAGTGGCCCGATTGTTGATGCTCCTGCACCGTCAATATGTTCGATTTCATTTGCTATTTGTAGTTATTAAATATATTCATATGAGTAAAATGTTTTAAACATGAGTACAACATCATTACAAATTTTTTCTACTATGTTTAGCTGTGTTTACTTGTCTTTTTATATCAGCACTCTCTTATTTCATTGCTCCTATGTTCTAAAATATTAACAATGTATTATATGTTTGTTTGTTAGGGTCGGAACACAACATAACATCAACTCATCCAAGTGTGATGTAATGTTGTTTTTTTTTGCCCCGAAGGGGCAAAAAAAATTTTAATGTAATGTAATGGCTTGTGTAATGTCTATGTTGCATAATGAATTGGGCTCAGAGAATGTATCCAAATAGATAGAATGATTAAATGAAACGTTGCAGCATTTCGCTTATTTGCAGAGATCTTACGATAAGATACAGATCTAATTACTAGAAATATCTAATAAGTTCAACGACCTTTCCATCGAAATAAATTCAAAAGCAGAAAACCTGTTGTGCTTTATTTTGTATGTCTTGTTTGGCTTCTTATGTAATGCATCCTTTAATTTGGAATAGACTTCACTGAATTTAAATGGGTGATCTAGAAAAAATCACAACCTTAAATTCTGCTCATAAATCCAGACTTGAACAAGGTTAAATGGTAAAAGCAAATCCATACCTTGTGTAAATCCTATCTGTTGGAAAGCCTAAGCTTCTTCTAAACCCATAGGCCATGTCATTTAGCACTATGCAGCCAGGCTAATTGTACAACCAAATCATGCAGATACAAGCAATCATTGATATCTACCATCATTGCTATCATTAGCAAGTGGATACTTCTAACCTGATATTCATCCTTCATGTGCGTGCAATTTGCAGATGCCATTTTGCAGATACCGTTCTGACTTATTATCTTTGAGAATGACTTTGTGGCTCCATATGTCTTCAATCAACAACTACAAAAGTTTCAAAATGCTTGCAAGAAAGTATCCGGCCAGCAGTTCTAGCTCCATATATTCGAAAATGTCTTCAATCAACAATTACAAAAGGATCAAAATGTTTGCCAGAAAATAACCAGCCAACATTTCTAGCTTGCTACAATATCCATTTTTTTATGTGCAATCTGTTATCATGCCCAAAGCTGAGTACCGAACCTAAATGCCAATAGAGGCAAGATATAGCATCTCCTGGGGCCATGACAGAAACGGCCAACATGGAAAAATACTCAGGTCATTGAATAACACAAACCAGAGTTTGTTTCACATGCAGGAAAGCCAAAAATATCATCACAAGTTTACCTTTGAATGCATAGTTATATGCCAGAACCAGGATGCCGCTCTACAGTAACAAAGGATAAGCATGGGCGGCAGCATCTAGCTGCCAATAGCAAATCCAGAGCCTTTTTTACAAATTCGGATCCTGTTTAAGTCCTAAGCAAGGCAAAACAGCCAGTTTTGTGAAAACCCAGAAGATCCTTGCCTCGGTATTGAAAAGAATTGAGATTTATGGGCTAGAAGAAAATAAAAGAGCTGATTTTATACTGCTAATAGAAAGTAACGAGTATACCAGGCTCACTTTTTTGTTATAACGGTGATGCAAAGGAAAAAAAGTCAGCTTTGTCTCCCAGTTCTTCTGGCTTGGGGCCTATAAACCGATGATGGACAATGTATTATAACTAGCTGTAAGTAATGCAAAAAGTCCAGAGGAATAGAAGTCGGCTTTGGCTCTCAATTCTTCCAGTTTGGGGCCTATAAACGATGGACAATGTTCCACAAGGCAGCATTACTTATAATAATCGTGATCCAGGAGACATCGGACGCTTATTCTAGAATGGGGCGAGCATGCATGTGCATGCATGCGGTGGCGCATGCCCATTTTGGGTTGGGAGTTCGTTATTTCAAGCGCCGAACATCCACGTCTCGCCTCGCTTCCTCTTCTCTCTTTCACCTTATTCTCTTTGAATTGTTTAAAAGCGTGGAGGGGCTTCTTTCTGCCTGGTTTAGCTAATTTGGCGTATCTTTCTTGTTATCCTTCTGCGTGCCTTTGGCCTCGATCCCCCTGTGACCTTCGGCCCTCGATCCTAGTTTGTAAGCAAGTTCTCACGGGTAGTGGCGCTTTGTTGGTTTTGCGTAGTCCCATTCTAGAATCGCATCGATCCGACATCGGATGCCATTCTAGAATGGGACGAGCAGCATGCATGTCATGCATGCATGCGGCGGCGATGCCCGCGTTTTGGGTTGGGAGTTCGTTATTTCAAAGCCGTTTACGACATCCGATCTCATCGGGCCTTCCTCTTCTCACCAGTACCTTATTCTCTTTGAACCCACCCTCCCCCTTCTTTGTTTATTATATTTTGTACAAGTTAAATTTTATCATCATGTTTTTCCACCGGGTGGGTGATTTTTTTCCACCCATTTGGGTGATGCTATTCTCTGGTATGTTTTTCGTTTGTTGTGTTGGTGATGTGCGGTACAAGTTGGCAGCGCATCGGTTTAAACTTCTCCATGCGCGGGGGTTTTGGGGAGCGATTCTATGCCTTACCTTTGTCTAGCCCCCCTTCTTGAGGCTTATCACTAGGGTTTTTCCTCGAAAACCCGAAGGCGGGGTTTTAATCCAGGTGATAAGCTTTCGGCGGGTACATCAACCACTCATCTATTAGCATTGTATTTTTTGGGGTCCAAATGATATAATTGGATTTCCCTTTATTTTTGGTGGGTAGATTCGCATGTGCGGCTACCCAATCGCCCACCATTGTAGAAAATCTGCTGAGATGAATGAGAAGCCTATCTATCCTTTGTTGGTTTCTTGCGAGTCCCATTCTAGAATACTAATCCGCATCCAAAGGAAGCGCTAAAAGCCAAACAAAATTGGAAAAATAACCAGGCGAACGAAATATCATATCAGAGTTTGTTAAAGTCTTTGGAATGAAAAATGAATTGAGTTCTACAGCTTATGCATCCTTATTACGGAATGGTGACGATAATATTAGCAGTATAACATGCCGGAAATAAGCCACCTCAAACCCCAAATCCGAAAATGCCAAAAATGTGAAAATCTGGTGTAAAAGCAATGCCGGTAATAGATCTGAAATCAGTGCAATCCAAGAGACAATATCTTGAATTGGAAGTTTTTCAAATAAGCTCATTTGCCTCTGAAATAGAGTTACATTTTGCATACATGGTGCGTAAGGGATTTCCAACAAAACTATCCATATCAAAACCTTTTTCAGAGATCAAATAACATGCATCTGACGACCATTTTCAGCATCTTTCAGCCTTCCACACGCTCTTAGTAAAGCAGTAAGGGTAAATTTCCAACATTTTTGTGAGCCTCAACTGTGCAAATGCATCCGCTTAGCATATTCAAGGTGCTTCTTTTTCCTACACCTTTGCAACAAAGAGGTGATACTCCAAACAGACAGCTGCTTAGCCATCTGTTTAATGGAGCTAGGCGCATCCTAACTAATCCAACAAGACATTTTTTTTGTATTGGGTAAACAGATGGATAGAGCCACACGCGGTGACCTCGCGAATAGCGTGCGGAAAGAAATGCAAAAGACTATTCTTGAGGGGATGGGAAAATTTGGATAAGGGAGGACCGTGGAGCTGATGAACTTGGGAGGAGGACACGCGGTCGCAGAGGCAAATAAAATAACGAGCAGTTATTCGTGGCCTTTTCCATCTCCGTGCTTTTTTTACCCATTTTTTATTTAATTTTCTTGGCCATAGATCTTTTAAAAAAAAAAATCTGACGACGAAACTATTGCCACATCAGTTTTTTATGAGGTGGACATTCTACGTGGATAGCCTAGAATTGCAAGGAGGGTTGCACGCTTGGTTAAGCTGGCGTGCTAAAAAATAAAAATAAAAAATTATCAAAAACATTTTTGTTAAAAACGTTTGCATCAACACAAACTCGTCAAAACATTTTTTACAAGTTTTTTATGCGTACCTATGTAACGTATGGGACAACATTGCCTTGAACAACTTATTCTTCTACAATTTCTGCACGGACTTAAAGGATAAATTCCCAACAATATCCAACCACACTCCAATACAATTCTAACAAATCTACCATTATTTCAAATAACAGTGGAGTGGTTTTAACTGCAAGAATTTAATGGTAAACATCATACGATGTTGAAAGATTACAACATTGTTCTTTTTACTCACTACATGAACCTAGTTCAACGACTATGAGCTTTAGAAAAGCCAGTTACTTCTCTAGCCTAGCCTAGCCTAGCCTAGCCTAGCCTAGTAATGTTGCCTTGGCTATCTTCCTTTGCATATAGGGCCAATAATATATAATATCTCACAAGCTTTTGAAAGTATTGGACTCTTTTTGTGGAGTATAAAAAGGCAAGGTTGTCCCCATGCACTTTCCATTACCACAATTGTTCCTTCGAGCTTCCTAGGATGGCCAATAGATTTGCAACCAATACACACGGCATCAATTCCTCTTATCCATTGTAAAACCGCAATGGCCATTAGATAGTTCAAGCACCCAAGCATTAGACCAAGCATTGCTAAGTTTGTAAAAGAAGTAATTTTCTTAAATCTTTATATTATAATGTTATGCCGTAAGTAGTGCATCGAGCCTAATTTGAATGGTCGGGATCATCCGGATGCATCCGGAGGGCCTAGATTTATTGCAATGACTTTACCAACACTGCGGAAAAGGGTAAATGAAAAGGAAAAAGGAAAAGGGAAGTGGAAAGAGAGAATTGAAGGGCAAAAAGGCATGGGGAAAAGGGAAAAGGGTAAAAAGTAAAAGGGAAAAGGGTGGGGATAAGAGAAGAGAAAAAAGGCATGGAAAACAAAAAGGGAAAGGGAACCCAGGAAAAGGGCACGAGGGAAGGAGGAAGAGATAAAGTGAAAAAGGTAAATGGAAAGGGACTAAAAAAAAAAAAAGGAAAGAGGAAAAGATTGAAAAAAAGGAGAAAATGAAGGAGAAAAAAAGCATGGAAAAGGGGAGGAGAAAAAAAGCATGGGAAAAAGAAGGAGCATGGGAAAAGGGGGAAAAAGAGAAGCATTGAGGAAAGAGGAAAAAAAAAGGGACAAATGGCATAGGAAAAGGGAAAAAAAAAAGAGAGGGAAAGGGAAGGGAAAACTAAAAAAAAAAAAAAAAGGGGAAGAGGAAAGGTTGGAAAAATGAGGAAAAGGAAGGCCACAAGGGGAACAAGAAAAGGATGGGAGAGGGGGAAAGAAAAGGGGCATAGTAAAAGGGAAAGTGAGAAGAACGAAAAAGGAAAGGGAAAAGGGGGGGAAGGGAACCTAGGTAAAGGTCACAAGGAAAAAGAAAGAGGGAAACGAGAAAAGGGAAGGGGAAGGGCATGAGAGAAAAGGGAAGAGGAAATGGTGAAGAAAGGGAAAAAGAAAAAAAGGGAAAAGAAAAGGGCAACAGAGAAAGGGTGGGGAAAAGAGGAAAATGGGTATAGGAAATAAGAAAATAAAACAAATGTGCAAAAGGCATGGAAAAAAGAAAAGAAAAAGGAAAGGAAGGGAAAAGGCACAGTGAAAAGGATCGGCAAAGGAGGAAACGGGAAAGAAAAAAATCCATCAAGAAAAGGAAACGGGAAAAAGGGAAAGGGAAGCAGGGAGTGATGGAGGGAGGGAAAGAGAAAAAGGACATGAGGAAAGGAAAAGAGAAAAGAAAAAAGGAAGGGTTGAAAGAAAGGAAAATTGCACGGAAGAGGGAAAGGGTGGGAAAAGGAGGAAAAGGAAGCATCGAAAAATAGAAAGAAGAAAAGGGTGGGAAAAAAGGGCATGGGAAAAGGGAAATAGAAAAAAGAAAAAGAATGGAAAAGGGGGGAAATAGAGAGAGGCACCGGGAAAAGGAAATAAGGAAAATGGAAAAAGGGCCAAAGAGATGGAAAAAGGTTGAGAGAAAGGGAAGACATGGAAAAGGATGGGGAAAAGAGAAGGTAAAAAAAAAAAGAGAAAGGGAAGGGAAAAAGGCAAAGAAAAAGAGAAGAGGGAAAAGGTGGAGAAAGGAGCAAAAGGGAAGGGAAAAAGATTATCGGGAATAGGGAAGGGGGAAGGAAAGGGATGGGAAACAAGGAAACATGTGAGAAAGACGAGAAAAAAAAAGGAAAAAAAAAAAAGTAGAGAAAATAAGAAAAAATGAAATGCGGATATAGCAAAAGGGAAAGGGAAAGGGAAAGGGAAAGGGAAAGGGAAAGGGAAAGGGAAAGGAAAAGGATAGGGCTTTTTTCTCAACGCATCCCAAAGCATTTACAAGTTTCAACTCTATGCCCAAAGAACTCTGGCACCATTACTAGTAAGACTATAATGTAGAGAGGTTTAAGCCCAAATCAAAATAATCTCTTACAAAATAATCTCTTAAAAAAAAAAAAAACCTTTTAAAATCTCTTACAAAATAATCTCTTAAAGGTCCAATTGTATATTCTTTTGTTCGGTCTCTGCTTGATGCTTGCCATGCCTTTTAGAAGGACACGTGTTTTAGAAGGAATAGAGTACTTACTAGAGGAGAGCAGATTTCGCACTATCAACATTTGATGCACCTATAGTAGATGGCCAACAATTCTCTAATGTCAACTACAAAATGAAAGCTTTGTGCACATATTCAACCATCTTCTCACAACCATTTTTAGTCTTCTTTATTGATGATCACAAAATGCTTGCAATGGACAATGTGCACACAAAGATCACGAACGGATAATGCTTGGGAAGTCCAATCTCTTTTTATCAGTGATGCTGTTGCTCTTAAATCATGTGCATTGTTCTGCTTCATGTATATTATTGTCATTTTCTTATTATGGTGGTGCACTTGAATCTTGTGCATGCCCTACTTTCTATTATCCTTGTCATTTTACTATCAGAATTCATAACAGTGCTGTGGCACATTATTTCATTTCGTTTTCCAGATAAATCACAAACGATCACTCTTGACATGCTATGTAGAAAAATATTTGCAATAAGCTCAAAGAGTGCTGCCAGTGTTGTTGAATCTAGGCACTTGCTTCTGAAAACTGTAGCTTTGCCTCGTCCACAATGTTTTGCAGCAGCATAGCAATGCTCATGGGCTCAACATCTCCAGGAGCAGGTGTTCTCCATCCTGCCACATTTTTTACTTTGTCAAAATCTATGTCACTAACTGTTCTACATCCAAACTTCTTGCTTGGATCAGTCACTATATTTGTATCCACATCAATTACTGCTGCAGCTGGCTTAAGCCAGAATAATCTGAAAGCCCCGTCTATTTTATCTGAAAGCCAGAATAATAGATATCACAATCTTTGGAATTACAAATTTTCCAAGAGATAATTACTACCATTAAAGCTTATAGTAAGTCAGCATTCTACTCTGCGGTAGAACACTTCGAGCATGCACAATAGTGACGGTTGCATCTAGCTTATTTAAAAGCATTGCCACTGGAAGACCAACAGTGTTGTTTCTTCCAACCACTGCATGCTTCTCCGGAATTTCAATCCCACTCATAAGCTCTACAAGTACCTACAAAAAGAAATTAATAAAATCAAGAACATAAGATATCCATGACATCCAGATTCTAATATATAGCTTCAGAAACATTTGGAGTCCCAAAGATGTAGTGAAGGATCTCCGCAAGCACCGAGCCACCCAAGCAGCAACAGCCAACTAGAGAACAGAAGCCAACTATCCGATCTCCTGGCCAAAGCCAATGTTGACATCTTGAAAAGATTACAACGCTTTACTGCTTAGTGAATACAAGGTGCTGCTTTCTTTTGTGCATTAAATAATATGAAAGAAATAATGTTCCTGTTAAGAATGCTTAATGTTACATTGCTATAGACCATGCAAAACTGCATTAGACTGTGCAGAACTCAAAAGATGGAGGGAGTGGCGAAACACAATTTATTGACATATTCATGAAAGGTCTACAATTATGCTGCTGCACTCTTTCCAAGGGCATACTGCAATTTGCTCGCTTGGAGAGGTGCTAAAAGAGGGCACCATAAGGTAAAATGCTGTCTTGGTAAGGCAATTATGTTGTCTTTAAACAGCTGATGTCGTGTGATTATAAAATCGCAGTAACCTCCACCCTTGGATCAGCATCTTGGCAATGGAGGTTATTTCCATGAGCTATTGCTCCTCACAGATTCTCAGTTCCATGGCTGAGACTGGAAGGATTATCAAATCAATAGTGATAATCACCTCCAGCAGCTGTTTAAGGAAGGTTATATGCCATAATCTTACCTCCTCTTCTTCCTGCTCAGAACAATCTTATGGAAGGCCATAAATAGGCCATCATAGTGGCTTTCCTGCTCAAATTAATCTTTTCCTGCTCAGAATGGTCTAGTGGAAGGCCATAGTCTAGCCTGATAAGCAGAACTAGAGTATATAGTAGGGCTATCGTAAAATGTGGTTTTACTAGAATATATAGTAGAGCGATCATAGGATGTAGTTTTGATAGGAGGAGAGCCAGGATAAGAAGGCGTAAGAGCAAGCATAAGGATAGGATAGAACATGAGGAGTGGAAGAAACATGAGGATTTTAGGAGGAGGGGGTAGTGTTGGAAGCATACCAGGAAGAAGCAGAAGTATGAGCGTCACAGAGATTAGCACTCGTTCCATTCCGTTCCTTCTTCACTCCTTTGGCTCCTGCTCTGTGTTTTATACACAACCCAACTCGCCACATGTCCAAGTTGCTTCACCTAACTCCATTGCCCTTTGGGACCTCACACGTTTTTAAGTCCGTTGCCCTTTCGGACCTCAAACGCTGGCCCTGCACTCTTCGGTTAGTCTGCAGCCCACAGCGCCATGACAGCCCGCAATCAGGGCACACGAACATTGCTGAAATGGATCAAGATTGGATAATTGTTATTTAGATCTATTTTTTCATTTCTATGGGTTTATTTTGAATCTTTCAGTTCGGACCTTTGATTTCGCGAATATTCCTATTTTATATTGCAAATCGAAGGCCATTAGAGTTTTGAGAAGAAAACTGCATTTCAGCCTCAATGGTGCAGATCGAACGCGTAAAAAAAAAAGCCAAAAAAAAAAGAGCAAAGCTTGCCATTGACTATCGCGGACTGCCCGAATGAATCCTCCGCTAGTGCTGGGCAGAGTCCGAATGAATCATGTGCCGATCTTGGCCGGAATCAAAATCTGAAGAGGAGATGAATGTATGGGGGATGGAGATTGGGACTCCATTCGGTTTTTGCAGGAAGGTGGGGTCCCGCGACCCGGCGCAATTAGCAGGGAGCGGGTCACCCAGAAATCGGGAATGGAGGACAACCTCCATTCCCTACAAAATAGAAATAGGGGAGCCGATCTTCTGAGTTTTGCAAAAAAAAAACCGCTTGAACTAGTTAAACCTAGCACAAACATCAAAGATCGGCCAATCCCTCCATTTGTCTTATCCGCCATACATGAACCTTCGGTCCCAAGATGGTACCATAAATCCAGTGGAAAACAGTTAACAACCAAGTAATCATAATTCCATCATACCAAAATACAACCTCAAATAGTGCCAATAGGACTATGGTCCTTGATGTCCCATAGAAATGGTAAGACCATTAGCCCTAGAAGAATCACCCTAGAAAACCGCTTCACCAAGTTACATAAGCAAATAGTAAAACTTTTCAGCATCCATCAATATCAATAATGGCCATGTGTGACTTTTTCAAAAACTTTATAAAAGATATTTATGTCGAATGTAGCATATACAATAATGAGAGCTTTTGTTCAAGAAACCACTATCATATTCAATATAATCATGTAAGAAATACAATCATCCAAAGATGTAGTCAACCCCCGCCAAAGTATGGCTGTTTGCATGTTAATAAGAAGTATTTTACTTTTAAACTATATGGGCGGACTCAAAATAAAGTACCTGCCCGAGCAAGATAAAGACCTTAGGTACAAAGCCTAATAGGCATTCAAAGCGGTAATGGTTTATGTGAGATCCCATTACCAACTAACTAGAAAGTAACGACCCAAGATCAAGTTTTAATCCTTTGTAAAGCGAGAAAGATTACCAGTACCTTAGCATCGTTTTAAAGGTGCAAACATAAAGCAACAATTTCCAAAATGGGTAGTCAAATTCATGTATTTGTAAACACTTTAACGTCTTGGTCCTTCCGAGAGATAGTCATCTTTCGATGCCAAGTCCGCATGACTCATCTAAACCCTATTGGACAAAAAGGAATGCATTAAGAAGAGAAGCGTTACACTGCGGCCAATCAATACATTGTTAGCATGATAATGGTATTGCAAAGCAACAAAAAGGTACATTAGGCTTCTCGGTTCATCACCGATCACCTAATGTAGACCTTTTGCCCAAAAGATCAAATGAGCATGGCAAGAAATGAACTTATTTTAAATATAAGAGAGAGAGAAAACTAACATCACATATTTGCATAAATGACCGTGAACATAATGCAAATAAACATTTAAAAGAATCCTGATTCAGAAAATGTTTTAAACTTAGAGAAACCAAAACGATTCCACTGATCCAACCTTTAGTCCAAAACTATATATGGTCTGCAAAACGTAGTCATCATTTGTATTTGAGCTTTTAGCATCGTAAGCATCACTAGCTAACAACATTCTTGGCTAATATGGAAATGCATTGCATTACACTGTTTTATCCGTAGAGAGTCGACCCAAAGTCTTCTTGCATCGAGTATCGAGATGCTTGAGATGTATCCCCTTAGCATTGTCTTATGCCATTTGACAACAGTGAGGGAAACGACACTGTGAGCTCCAAACTTTCTTGAGGTATGCTCCATATTTTTTAAGCAATGAATCCATATGCAAATGGATACCAAAGGGCCATATTTTGCAAAGAAACGGACCAAACTGGATGTGGATCCATATCTTGAAAAAATAAAATTAACTCGAGGCGTCTGGGTAGCAGCGTTCAGCAAAAAAACCAAGACCTACTCAAAGATGAAACTTAACTCGAAGCATCCGCCTATACCATGCCGTTCAAGCCAAAAACACGGCCGGAATTAATAAATTAGGTTAAGCTAAAAATTAGAACTAAAAGAAGAAAGTCTTATAAGTAACTTTAAGAGGTAAATTATACGACCCAATGGTTTTTTTTAAGTAAAAACAATCCTTTCCAAGGTATATGGGATAATCCATAGTACAAATACTATTTTCTTCCTAGAATTATTCACTAGGAAAAATAAGCCAGTAAGGTAAACAATTCGATGTCCAGCTTAAGGGAATAAATATGCATAGAGAGGCCATTAAGTAGGGTGTATCAACATTTGTAAAAAGCTCCAACGGAACTATTTAAACCTTTACTTAATATGTGCCCATTGCAAGAAAAATTCCAAGATAAATATCTTAAGGTGCATAACTAAATTAGTCATGCAAGCAGCATGCAAATAATAAAAAAAACCCTACCTCCTACCGTAAGGAGAGGCCAAGATTCTTCTTGCAACACAGTTTCATAGGGATGGCAGACCCCTACAAATGCAAGGATCATGCCTCACCTTATGAAAACTGTTTGCCATAACGTGAAAATAGTAGACATGCAAAAGATAGAATTAAATACCTTAGGAAACTCTCTTGTAAGAGGTCCTTGAGAGCACACAGCATGCTTGGGAAGTCAATAACCCTAACGTGTTTAAGCATTCTCCTTTTGAGTTTCCACCAGCCAAAATCCTTTGGCCATAAATTCCTGAAAACAAATTTTTGGTAATATTCATGGCAAATTTAAGAAATAATGCCAAGTGGCATATGAAGCCGAGTGGCAGTGTTGGACTACAGTCCATATAAGTATGTCAAGCCAAATAACACCACTGTGCCAACAAATAGCAACTGTGAAAACAGTCCTTTCGGTTTAGTACGCTCATTACCCGGCTCCTCTTGATCAAAATCCGAGCACACAAGTTTCGAAGTTCCAAGTTAGAATTACTATTTTGAACTCGGTCTCCTCTTGATTTTAAAAAAAATGCCTGAAAACATATCTCGGAAGTATGAGAAATTAAAAAAGCAAAGCTTAATGAAGATGAATCCGAAGATATCTAAGCCATAGTTTACAATCAAACTACATAAGCATTAACTGGTAAAATTAACCTTAACCAAGGAAATATGGCAGCACTGATAAGACCAATGCACATAAGTGTCATGAAAAAAACCGGCTTGAACTAGTTAAACCTAGCACAAACATCAGCATCGGTCAATCCCTCCGCTATCTTATCTGGCCATACATGAACCTTTCGGTCCAAGATGGTACCATAAATCCAGGGAAAACAGTTAACAACCAGTAATCATAATTCCATCATACCAAAATACAACCTCAAATAGTGCCAATAGGACTATGGTCCTTGATGTCCCATAGAAATGGTAAGACCATTAGCCCTAGAAGAATCAGCCCTAGAAAACTGCTTCACCAAGTTACATAAGCATAGTAAAACTTTTCAGCATCCATCAATATCAATAATGGCCATGTGTGACTTTTTTCAAAAACTTTATAGCAAAGATATTTATGTCGAGAATGTAGCATATACAATAATGAGAGCTTTTGTTCAAGAAACCAACTATCATATTCAATATAATCATGTAAAGAAATACAATCATCCAAAGCATGTAGTCAACCCTGCCAAAGTATGGCCTGCTGCATGTTAATAAGAAGTATTTTACTTTTAAACTATATGGGCAGACTCAAAATAAAGTACCTGGCCAGCAAGATAAAGACCTTAGGTACAAAGCCTAATAGGCATTCAAAACGGTAATGGTTTATGTGAGATCCCATTACCAACTAACTAGAAAGTAACAGCCAAGATCAAGTTTTAATCCTTTGTAAAACGAGAAAGATTACCAGAGTACCTTAGCATCGTTTTAAAGGTGCAAACATAAAGCAACAATTTCCAAAATGGGTAGTCAAATTCATGTATTTGTAGACACTTTAACGTCTTCAGTCCTTCCAGAGATAGTCATCTTCTGATGCCAAGTCCGCAGCTCATCTAAAACCTATTGGACAAAAGGAATACATTAAGAAGAGAAGCCCGTACCTGCAGCCAATCAATACACTGTTAGCATGATAATGGTAACAGTGCAAGGGCCAAAAGGTACATTAGGCTTCTCGGTTCATCACCGATCACCTAATGTAGACCTTTTGCCCAAAAGATCAAATGAGCATGGCAAGAAATGAACTTATTTTAAATATAAGAGAGAGAGAAAACTAACATCACATATTTGCATAAATGACCGTGAACATAATGCAAATAAACATTTAAAAGAATCCTGATTCAGAAAATGTTTTAAACTTAGAGAAACCAAAACGATTCCACTGATCCAACCTTTAGTCCAAAACTATATATGGTCTGCAAAACGTAGTCATCATTTGTATTTGAGCTTTAGCAGACTGTAAGCATCACTAGCTAACAACATTCTTGGCTAATATGGAAATGCATTGCATTACCTGTTTATCCGTAGAGTCAGACCCAAAGTCTTCTTGCATCAGAGTATCAGAGACAGCTTGAGATGTATCCCCTTAGCATTGTCTGGATTTCAATCTTGGTGTATGCCATTTGACAATAGTAGGAAACGGCCACCTGTAGCTCCAAACTTTCTTGAGGTATGCTCCATATTTTTAAGCAATGAATCCATATGCAAATGGATACACAGTGGCCATATTTTTGCAAAGAACAGACCCGAAACTGGATGTGGATCCATATCTTGAAAAAATAAAATTAACTTCGAGGTCTGTGAAGAGCTTAGACGTTCAGCAAAACCAAGACCTACTCAAGATGAAACTTAACTCGAAGCATCCGCCTATACCATGCCGTTCAAGCAAAAAACACTACCGGAATTAGCGGAATTAGGTTAAGCTAAAAATTAGAACTAAAAGAAGAAAGTCTTATAAGTAACTTTAAGAGGTAAATTATACGACCCAATGGTTTTTTTTAAGGAAAAACAATCCTTTCCAAGGTATATGGGATAATCCATGGTACAAATACTATTTTCTTCCTAGAATTATTCACTAGGAAAAATAAGCCAGTAAGGTAAACAATTCGATGTCCAGCTTAAGGGAATAAATATGCATAGAGAGGCCATTAAGTAGGGTGTATCAACATTTGTAAAAAGCTCCAACGGAACTATTCAAACCTTTACTTAATATGTGCCCATTGCACAAAAAATTCCAAGATAAATATCTTAAGGTGCATAACTAAATTAGTCATGCAAGCAAAGATGCAAATAATAAAAAAACCCTACCTCCTACCGTAAGGAGAGGCCAAGATTCTTCTTGCAACACAGGTTTCATAGGGATGGAGACCCCTACAAATGCAAGGATCATGCCTCACCTTATGAAAACCATTTGCCATAACGTGAAAATAGTAGACATGCAAAAGATAGAATTAAATACCTTAGGAAACTCTCTTGTAAGAGGTCCTTGAGAGCACACAGCATGCTTGGGAAGTCAATAACCCTAACGTGTTTAAGCATTCTCCTTTTGAGTTTCCACCAGCCAACATCCTTTGGCCATAAATTCCTGAAAACAAATTTTTGGTAATATTCATGGCAAATTTAAGAAATAATGCCAAGTGGCATATGAAGCCGAGTGGCAGTGTTGGACTACAGTCCATATAAGTATGTCAAGCCAAATAACACCCTGTGCCAACAAATAGCAAACTGTGAAAACAATCCCTTTCAGTTTAGCTGCTCATTACCCAGCTCCTCTTGATCAAAATCCGAGCACACAAGTTCTGAGTTCCAAGTTAGAATTACTATTTTGAACTCGGTCTCTTTTTAAAAAAATGCCTGAAAACATATCTCGGAAGTATGAGAAATTAAAAAAGCAAAGCTTAATGAAGATGAATCCGAAGATATCTAAGCCATAGTTTACAATCAAACTACATAAGCATTAACTGGTAAAATTAACCTTAACCAAGGAAATATGGCAGCACTGATAAGACCAATGCACAGAAGTGTCATGAAAAAAACCGGCTTGAACTAGTTAAACCTAGCACAAACATCAGCATCGGTCAATCCCTCCGTTGTCTTATCTGGCCATACATGAACCTTTCGGTCCAAGATGGTACCATAAATCCAGGGAAAACAGTTAACAACCAGTAATCATAATTCCATCATACCAAAATACAACCTCAAATAGTGCCAATAGGACTATGGTCCTTGATGTCCCATAGAAATGGTAAGACCATTAGCCCTAGAAGAATCAGCCCTAGAAAACTGCTTCACCAAGTTACATAAGCATAGTAAAACTTTTCAGCATTTATCAATATCAATAATGGCCATGTGTGACTTTTTCAAAAACTTTATAGCAGTATATTTATGTCAGAATGTAGCATATACAATAATGAGAGCTTTTGTTCAAGAAACCAGCTATCATATTCAATATAATCATGTAAGAAATACAATCATCCAGCATGTAGTCAACCCTGCCAAAGTATGGCCTGCTGCATGTTAATAAGAAGTATTTTACTTTTAAACTATATGGGCAGACTCAAAATAAAGTACCTGGCCAGCAAGATAAAGACCTTAGGTACAAAGCCTAATAGGCATTCAAAACGGTAATGGTTTATGTGAGATCCCATTACCAACTAACTAGAAAGTAACAGCCAAGATCAAGTTTTAATCCTTTGTAAAACGAGAAAGATTACCAGAGTACCTTAGCATCGTTTTAAAGGTGCAAACATAAAGCAACAATTTCCAAAATGGGTAGTCAAATTCATGTATTTGTAGACACTTTAACGTCTTAAATCCTTCAGAGATAGTCATCTTCGATGCCAAGTCCATGACTCATCTAAAACCTATTGGACAAAAGGAATACATTAAGAAGAAGCCTGCATTACCAGACCAATCAATACACTGTTAGCATGATAATGGTAACAGTGCAAGGGCCAAAAGGTACATTAGGCTTCTCGGTTCATCACCGATCACCTAATGTAGACCTTTTGCCCAAAAGATCAAATGAGCATGGCAAGAAATGAACTTATTTTAAATATAAAGAGAGAGAAAACTAACATCACATATTTGCATAAATGACCGTGAACATAATGCAAATAAACATTTAAAAGAATCCTGATTCAGAAAATGTTTTAAACTTAGAGAAACCAAAACGATTCCATTGATCCAACCTTTAGTCCAAAACTGTATATGGTCTGCAAAACGTAGTCATCATTTGTATTTGAGCTTTAGCAGACTGTAAGCATCACTAGCTAACAACATTCTTGGCTAATATGGAAATGCATTGCATTACTGTTTATCCGTAGAGTCGGACCAAAGTCTTCTTGCATCGTGAGTATCGATGACTTGAGATGTATCCCCTTAGCATTGTCACGGATTTCAATCTTGGTGTATGCCATTTGACAATGAAAAGAAGGAAAACCACACCGTAGCTCAAACTTTCTTGAGGTATGCTCCATATTTTAAGCAATGAATCCATATGCAAATGGATACCAAAGGGCCATATTTTTTGCAAAGAACAGACCAAACGGATGTGGATCCATATCTTGAAAAAATAAAATTAACTCAGAGGCGTCTGCCGTAGCTTGACGTTTCAGCAAAAACCAAGACCTACTCAGCATGAAACTTAACTCCGAAGCATCTGCCTATACCATGCCGTTCAAGCCAAAAACATGGCCGGAATTAGCCGGAATTAGGTTAAGCTAAAAATTAGAACTAAAAGAAGAAAGTCTTATAAGTAACTTTAAGAGGTAAATTATACGACCCAATGGTTTTTTTTAAGGAAAAACAATCCTTTCCAAGGTATATGGGATAATCCATAGTACAAATACTATTTTCTTCCTAGAATTATTCACTAGGAAAAATAAGCCAGTAAGGTAAACAATTCAATGTCCAGCTTAAGGGAATAAATATGCATAGAGAGGCCATTAAGTAGGGTGTATCAACATTTGTAAAAAGCTCCAACGGAACTATTCAAACCTTTACTTAATATGTGCCCATTGCACGAAAAATTCCAAGATAAATATCTTAAGGTGCATAACTAAATTAGTCATGCAAGCAAACATGCAAATAATAATAATAAAAAAAAAAAACACAACAGTTAAGTGCGCGGATCACCCGGATCGGTGAAGAAACATCAATGCAAGCTTCTGCAGCTCAGCGAAGAAAGATCTGGTTGTGTCTGCAAAAAACTATGAATCGTGATGAGTAGCTGCAAAAAAAAACTCCACATCTGCGAAGAACTCATCTATGAAGAACATTTGTGAAAACTCTGAATCTGCTACAACTGCTACGTCGGCGCTGAAGAACCATTCAATAAGATTAGCTACTCAAATTGCTCTGTAGGCCTTTGAAGAACCCTAAAGAAAAACCCTAAAGGAAACGGGGCCATTTGGTCAAGCGGAATTAGAGAACCCCGACTTCCATTACGGTATATTGGTACATGTTGCCCGCGTGTCAATGTAAGAATGGGCACCAGAGAATAATGGCGACCCTATTTCTATTTTGTGCCCTGGCCAGAGGATTCGAGCCTCCAGGCCGCAATCTTAATATAATCTTTATGGGATTTGAACTCACCATCACCAAGCGAAAACCGTAACAATTCAAGAAACACAAGGGCCACAATTTCTAAAATATAGAACAAAGAAAACATGTTCCTCCACAATCGCCTTAAGCTGCATAATGTATGGCTTTTGCTGCTCGGTACATATATGCACTAACCAAAATTGTCCAAGCTATACTTTCATGTGCAAATGTCATTTCATAGACAATATTCCTTGTTTCATCCAATTGCCCTATTCGTTTAAGGTCTATAATGCAATGGTACTGCTATATTGATGGTGTTATACCATGGTCTTTGCTGATTGAGGCAAAGTAATGGTAATCTTCAGCGAGAAGACCTCCATGACCAGAATAAGTGAATATAGCAACAAAGGTGATCATTATGCTTTGACTTTTGACTTTTGACTATAATTGCATTTGACGCAAACATTGTCATCATGAAATTCAGGAGATCCTATCCCAGTTGGACATCTTTTCAAAAACTCTTTGTGCCTCTTGTAAACTTACAAATCTCCCATACCTATTAATAATAGCATTTTCCACGGACAAATATGAAATACATCCATAATCAACAATCTCATAATGTACCTTGCGACCTGTTGATACGACCTCTTTTAGATTTCGGATAAATCACCTGTAAAAACCAAAGAGCTAAAAAGATAATCCAGTTAGTAGGAGAAGCTCGATCCACCCAACCGGATTCACCAGGAAGTCTTTATCCTGGAGTAGTAAATCTTTATCCCACTCAGACCAATTGGAAGTAGAAGGGAAAGTCAATAGAGGAAGATAGGTAGGGCCATGGCGGCAATTCTTCATGTCTCGTCCCCCTATGTATGTTCTTATAGTCTCTTGAAAGGGCCTTAAAGGTAAATTCCATTTTCGTTCTTTGCCTTTTTAGAAAGGCACTTACCCATTCCTTATTAAGTCTAAGGTTGGTGCTTAGGCGCTTGGTCTTTCAAGCTAGAAATTAGGGTTCGAATCCCTGTGAGAACAAGTTTGGATGGGTTGGTATTAGATCCTCTTATCGGCCATAAACATTCTAATGAGCCAATGGTTTCATTTAAGTCACTTGTTGGTTGTGAATCACACCCTTGAGCTAGTATTTTGTTCTAATACCGTAACAACCCTTCCCTTTCCGTGATTGAACGTCCTCGTCAATCATAGGAAGAATTGCTCATCTCAATTCGTTTAGAGATGGCCTCAAGTCAATCTGGGGACTTTCATCTCAATGTTTAGAGATGGCCTCAAGTCAATCTGAGGACTTTCATCTCAATTCATTTAGAGACAGCCTCAAGTCAATCTGAGGTCTTTGAGCTCAACTCGTGTAAAGATATTTGAGCCTTAGGCAACTAAGCCCGACCAACGTATATCATTCTTTAGATATTCCACACTGGAATTCCCTTGGTTGTATACAGTTCGGGAAAAGTTTGAAATGGAGGATCAGAGCCTCTCAAATAGATGAAATGTGACTCAATGTCATTTTGTATTAAGGTCTTTGCTTTAGAATATGATAGCAAAGATTCACATTCATTTACATATTTAGCTTTCAAAATTATTGGTTGCACATCAACAAACATTTTAATAGTCCTTTGGCGATAGTTGGATTGTACATCATGTTGGGTTCGCCATCCTATTCCAAGAATTACATCCACAGTTCCCAGCTCAACTACTAAGAGTGCCCTGCGCTCAGAGTTTCCATTTGCAATGGCACAATAACAAATTTGTCATAGCAACCTTCTGATCCCTTAAGCCCTTGAACTACAGAAAGCTGAGCTTGCAAATCTTAAACTGGCAACTTCAGCTCATTTACCACATCCGTGGAGATAAAATCATGAGTTGCTCCATCATCTAGCAGGACAACAATCTCCCAATCTGCAATTTTACCTATGAGCTTAAACAACCATGAGGATGGGATTGCTGCGACACTTAATGTCTTCATGTATGCAATTTGCAATCGGCCTTTTTTCTTGTTAAAAGCCCTTTGCTTTCAATCGCGTCCTCTTTCTTCTCTGTTTGGGATGTTTTGGGCCTATCCTCAAGGTTCTGAGCTTGGGCGTGGGGTGTTCCTCGGGTTCCTTGAACTGCACTTTTCTTATCGGCTTTTTGGGAACAACCTTGTTCTTTGAGAAATTAGTCTGATAGTGCGGACCACCACATATGTAGCAACCAGTTCTGGTCCTTTGGGAGGTCTCTTGCTGTTGAGAATTATACCCATTACTCTTCTTTCGGTTGTCAAACCGTGTTCCCCTTCGAGGTTTCCTTCCATTGCGTCCTCTCCTACCCTTGCTATATTCTATTATCATACTTTTCTCTTTTCATCATCTTTTGTTCTCTAGATGTGTTCCTTCCGATATCACCAATCTTCTAGCTTTAGGATTATCAGCAGCTCCTGCTTTTCGGATTGCATCTGCCATATTCCCTGGTTTTAAAAGATCCAACTCTGCAAAGATTTCCTCTCGCAATCTATTAACATATTTTCGCAAAAGTTCAGCTTCACTGAGATTGCGAACTTGGGACCCTAAGTGATTAAACTTCATGTTATAATCAGCTACAGATTCTCCTTCTTCCTGTTTGATTTTGTCCCATTCTTTCTGGAGGATTCTATAATAGTTGGCAGTGCAAATAATTTGCTTCAAAAGCATTCTTGAACTCAGACCATAAATTAATCTGTGGTTCCATTTGTCTCCTTCCTTGCCACCAAACCTGCATTTGATCTTCAAGGTAAGTGTCCATGGCTTGTAACTTTTCTTGTTCAGATGCCTTGATAAAGCATATCCACCTTTTCAAGCCACTTACACATTTCTTGGGGTTATTTTCAGCGTCGGCGGAAACATCAGAATCTTGGACAGGAGATAGAGGAGGAATTTCAGGCGGAGGGCCGCTTGGCAGAGGAGGTGACACAGAGTCATTCATGGCAGTGTTTGTTTGCATAGGATCGGGCAAGAACTTATATGCGATTGCTAGATGCTCTAAGCATCTCTCTCGTGTCCGGCATGACTAACTGGCGGAGGAAGAGCGATTCGAGCTGCCACAAAGCCAACGTTATGCATATCTTGCATATAGTCACTTTCTGAGATATTGAAGCGATTGGCAGCCATAGCACAAGAATTTATTAATCAAGATCAAACCTTGCTCTAATACCAATTGATACGGCCTCTTCTAGATTTCGGATAAATCACTTGTAAAAACCAAAGAGCTAAAAAGATAATCCAGTTAGTAGGAGAAGCTCAATCCACCCAACCAAATTCACCAGGAAGTCTTTATCCTGGAGCAGGAAATCTTTATCCCGCTCAGACCAACAAGCTTGGCTATGGAGAATTGGAAGTAGAAGGGAAAATCAATAGAGGAAGAGAGGTAGGGCTATGGTGGTGATTCTTTATGTCTCGTCCCCCCTATGTATGTTCTTTTATAGTCTCTTGAAAGGCCCTTAAAAGTAAATTCCTTTTTCAATCTTTTTTTTTCTGAAAGGCACTTAGCTATTTCTTACTAAGTCTAAGGGTGGTGCCTTGGCTAGGTGCTTGGTCTCTCAAGCTAAAGACCTGGGTTCGAATCCTTGTGAGGACAAGTTTGAATGGCTTTGTATTAGATCTTGTTATTAGCCATAAACATTTTAATGAGCCAATGGTTTCATTTAAGTTACTTGTTGGTTGTGAATCACACCCCCGAGCTAGTATTTTGTTCTAATACCGTAACAAAATTGATATGGTTTATGGAGTATGGGATAAAGTCTGGAAGGTTTGGGACCCATTGGATAACGGTTTCCTTGAAGGATCCACCCTTTTGATGTGTTGGTTATCACTAGAGGTGCTAGTGTGTAACATTTGGTATCAGAGCCAAGGCTCAATTCCTCGTAACAACATTGGTGTGTTCCACATGCTTGAGGGCAAGCATCTCGAGGAGGGGGAGGAATTGATATGGTCTACGGGGTATGGAATAAAGCTTGAAAAGGCTGGAGCCCATTAGATAACGATTTCCTTGAAGAATCTACCTTTTGATGTGTTGGTTATCATTATAGGTGCTAGTGCGTAACACCTGTTGTTAGGATAGAATTGATATGGTCTACGGGGTATGGAATAAAGCTTGAAAAGGCTGGAGCCCATTAGATAACGATTTCCTTGAAGAATCCGCCTTTTGATGTATTGGTTATCATTAGAGGTGCTAGTGCGTAACACCTGTTGTTAAGATAGAAAGCTTTGCACATGCAGCTACAATGGCTACTAGTATGACCACATGTGGCTTGACAACTTCTGTGCTACATATTCTAAACGAGGTGCACCTTGGACTAGCACATTCGTCAGATTCGTCGATCCTACGACCCAGATCATATGTTGGGCCCTTTGGGCACCTCTCGTTTCGCTTATAGTCATTTATGATTGGAGGCGCCTATGATTTTGAAATATGAAATATGATTTTGCCTATGGTTTTGAGGGAATATCGAACCTCTATACGGCTTTGCCTAAGATTTTAGAATATCAAATACGGGGGCTCGAACCTCCACCAAAATAACTCAATGTCCTAATAAGACTACTTTAATCAATGTATCTAGCAAGCTAATGTGATTATTTTTTATCTTGAGTCTATGTTTTTTTTTTATAACAACCCATTCAATTGTTTTAGGGATATATGGTCTATGATTTTAGGAATTGTTATTTTTACATCCATATCAAATCCCCCTGGAACCCCCTGTTATTTTGCTACATATTCTAAACGAGGTGCACCCGGGACTACCACAGTCGTCGGATTCGTCGATTCTACGACCCAGATCGTATGTTGGGCCCTTTGGCCACCTCTCTTTCGCTTATAGTCATTTATGATTGGAGGCACCTATGATTTTAAAATATTAAATACGATTTTGCCTAAGGTTTTGACGGAATATCAAACCTCTATACGGCTTTGCCTAAGATTTTAGAATTTAAATACGGGGGCTCGAACCTCTACCAAAATAACTCAATGTCCTAAGACTACTTTAATCAATGTACCCAGTGAGCTAATGTGATTATTTTTTATCTTGAATCTATGTTTTTTTTTTATAACAACCCATTCAATTGTTTTAGGGATATATGGTGTATGGTTTTAGGAATTGTTATTTTTACATCCATATCAAATCCCCCTGGAATCCGCTGTTATTTTGCTACATATTAGAGTCGAAAGGCCTCCTTACTACATCCAAATTGTGCATAACGAACAATAAGTGTAGTATAGGAAACAACATTGTGGCGAGGCATCCTATTGAACAGATAATATAAAGCCTCAAAATTTTCACATTGAGCATACCTTGTGATGGCCATAGGATCAGACGCAAATCCTCTTCGAATAATACATGCATGGATCAGTCTACCTTTTGCTAACATGTTTAGAATATAACATGCACCAAGATTCATGAACAAGGTAATTATGTCAGGTGTTATGCCTTCAAGTTGCACGCTTAAAAAGATGCAAAGCATAGTCATTATTCTATAAGATTGCAGAGACTTATGCTGCATCTTGTAAAGTTGTCTAACGATCTCATGGCAATGTTCTTGCCTGTTGCATGCAAAAGTCATTACTGTCCAGATAGCTTCATATGTGTTAACTATTTCCTTACTTATTTGTCATACTTCCCTTGACCTTTCTAATTCGCCTCCATCAGCATTAAGGTTGTTATATACTCTTCCGCCTTTAGAAGCATACAAATGTATCAAGTTAGTAATTTGTCTGATAACTCATACTTTTCTGATTTTGCTTGGCTAGAATAAATACTATATTTGTAAACATCGTAAAAATCCATATCTCGAGAAGATAATCTCATTTAGTATGCCATTGGCTTCAATCCAAAGATGCAGTCATATGTTTCAGGTACCTTCCTGCTTGTATTTAATTACAATGATAAAAAGCCTAAAGTACATTTCTTGCCATAAGGGGGCATACTGCATTTTAGTGGAATGAGACAAGGCTTATG
The DNA here is from genome assembly GCA_021234155.1 of Isoetes taiwanensis. NCBI lineage: Eukaryota > Viridiplantae > Streptophyta > Lycopodiopsida > Isoetales > Isoetaceae > Isoetes > Isoetes taiwanensis. The sequence goes on from JAJEKV010000551.1 coordinate 82,465, forward strand.
AAAAGGTCCCTTCAAACCACTGTTTCAAACTGGGGACATGCATTCCGAGCTTGATTTCTCCCTTTTACACTTGGTTTTCTATTGTAATAAGTAACACTTTTCTTCTTACCCCACGACCAATTCCAACAATCTTCCAAGTATATGGATGAAGATTCTAGCCTCCATTACAACCTAAAGATTAACATGCTAGTACAGCAACCTGGCTCGCCATGATGCTAAGTAGCTCAAACTCCAGGAAAGTCCCCCATAAAGCAGGAATGCCTCTAGAGTCATCTGCAGGAATTGGAAATTGCCGCTCAACATGCTTTTAATCATAGAGGACTTATGCTAGAAAAAATGGTTCACCTTGAAAAGCCTTATGGTTCTTTCTAAGCATTTTTTAAGCACTGAGGCTATACTCGCATGTCTACAGGGATGATGTGAGTTGCACATTTGATGTTTTTCTGCAACAAAGTGATTCCCCTTCCTTAGCTTGAGAAAACACAAATTCTGGCGATGGTGTATAAGATTCACCCATCATAAACCTTACCTGAGTAGGGTAACCCCGGCCAGTTCCAAGAGTCCTCCAAGCATATGGATTGAGATTCCACCCTCCATTACTTGCTAACCTAAGAACCCCAAAAGAAATCTTGTGTTATAATCGAAATAAAAAAGAGGGGACTACTCCTGATACTCCACGCATTTCTAAAGACAACGGAGAAGCAAAAGCACAGTGGTCGATCGGATGGAGCTTTAATGTAGTCCCAAGGCAATCGACGGCAAAGGAGCCTCTACCTAACTCACATAACGCAGTGGGAGTTCCAATTTGAGCACTCAAACGCAGTGAGATTTTTAACTTGGGCCCTTGAAACAGTACATTCGCTGGCATAAAAAAAGATATTCCATCACCCCACCTCCCAAGGGTTTGCCCTTGGGGCAACCCAAAAAGGAAAAGAACAGGGTTGGACCATTATACAATCAAGGGGTATATTGTAGTTTTTCCCTATAATCAAAGACACAAGAAAATGTTTTGCGGGAGAAAACAACATATAAAAATTCCGATACGGGACTACACGTCACGGCTTCTTAGCCCCGGCAGTTTGCCCCTCATTTCCCCGCTCTCTGGTTATTTGGCTTTGCCACTGAAGAAGAGCTTCTTCCCTCTATCCATTCCGGCGCCATCGCCTCTTTTTCACAACCTTAATCTTGTACCCAGCTTCTCTTCCTTTCTTAGACATTATCTCGGCCTATTACGTTCGGCATTATTATCTCAGTAATGCCGAACAATCAAAGGTGGTCCCCAAATCGATCGTAGATTTGGTCGAAAGAAGCACCTTTTCCAAGACTGTTGCTGCTTCTGGAGTTGGATTTTCAAGGACTTCTCAAATGGTGACGATTTGGAGCAGTTTTTTGAACAGGTATCTTGATGTCTTTGGTTTTTTTGTTTGTGGCTCTTTGTGGGTGATTTTGGTTAATTTTATTATATCGGGCGGTTTTTCATTAACGTCGATTCTTGTGATTCTTAATGCGGCTTGTTTAAATACCAATGGCAAAGCTATGTCGTTCTGTATATCCTGGAAAACATTAAAGAATATATCTTCGATATATAAAGAGATGATAGTTATCTTGAGCATGCTTTCAATTTTGAACTTCATTTCTAATGAAATATATTGGGATTGTGTCTGTGTCATGATCTAAATATGTGCAGCAAAGTGAGTTCTGCAGTTTCTTAAAGAACAATTTTTTCTCTTTTTCCTTTTTGTATTTCATTTTGCTTTGTATTTCTAACACGTTTTACATATTCCTTTGGACAGAGGCGTTTATATGACCAAAATGGCATAAGTTTGTATCTGTTCATAATGTTTATACGAGGTAAACAATGTTCCATCTTGTCTATTTGCTTTTTAATTAGAGATAGATGCTTGGATCTTTAAGTCCCTTCTTTCAATTAAACATAGATCAATTTAGAACCCGGCCACCAATTGGAAATGTAAATGTTTGCATTTGGGGGCTGGAGGCAAGGATTTCTTTCCATTTCTTAACTTCAACTCAACACTACTTGTTCGTTGACTATAAGTTGTTCTCATGCAGACTCTACAAAGAAAGGGGCGAATCAACCTGCAGTTAGAACAGGTCCAAGGACAAGACATACCAGTCAAGGACCAGGATTGAGTTCTGGAGCCAAGGAAAGTAGTTATCGAAATGGTCTCTGGAGGGAATATCCAGAAGCAGGGGTTTATACCGTAGCTGAAGCTTCTGGCATTCAGAATGGCCACATTAACATTCCCCAAGGTATTGGTTAGTGTCTTATACTATCCAAAGTAAAATGGAAGAATGTTGAAGGAGCCTTTTATGATATAATAGTCCGTATCATTTTTCTTGCAGGGGTATCGTTGGATGAAAGCTTTGATGGCAGTACTGGAGCATCAGACTTTCGTTCTAATACTTCAGATGGGTTTGGTGGACCCTCTGTTTCATTGGACAGTGGTAGTGCTGGCTCCCCATCTCGTATAAGTGATGCAGCAATGTTTTCTCCTGATGGAATGACAGCTTCTAAGTTCCAACAGCTTGATTGTGTCCAAAATTCTCCAGACATGGTTGGGTAAGATATGATTATGCCCAGAACTTTTCTTCTACATTCTTATCTAAATGTATGAGATATTTGCGATTCCAGGCGGAGAAAGAAACGCATCCATCGTTCTTCTTTGGGGGAAAAGGGGGGAAAAGGTCTCCGGCACTTCAGTATGAGAGGTTTGTTGCATCTGACATCTTCAAGAGCCTTTTATGCACCCTGAAGTTCTTTTGCACCTGTATCTGTTTAGATTAGTTTATTGTTCCAAGTGTTTGATCATTTGAAGATAATGTAATACAATGACAATTTGAATCATCTTTCCATTCCTCCTCAGGGTGTAAAGTCTCCCCTTATTGATATTAAAAAGTTGGCCAACAATCTTTAAGTATGAGCTCACGCACAAAGTCATATTCAAACTCGCATTGCCCACCTCTTTAAGGTCTTATTTGAAGAAATGAGCAACAATATGAGGTTTTATTCCAAATACACCAATAGACAGCTCCAATCTAGGCCATTTTGATGGTGCATTTTCGAAATGTAAGTGAAGGTTTGTGGCTGCCAGCAGGTGCTTGAACTAGATCATTACATTCTATTCATTTAGTGAGAACAAATTTAAACTAACTTTGCTTGGAGTAGATCATTGCATTTCGATTCATCTAGTGAGAACAAACTTAAAATAACTTAGGAAATTGCTACCTTTTCCCATATAAAATCTAAGTAGATCATTGCACTCCACTTATTTAGTGGGAACAAACTTAGGAGAATGCTAACTCCTCCCATATAACATCTGGTTTTCCCTGTCTGAGTTGATATTCATTCACCTTGCTGCCGTCTGTATACCTGAGTCTCTAGTGATTGAATTTGCAAGATTGGCAGAAAAATGTACTTTCCTGTCCTGTTATTTGTTGCAACCTGGCCATTTGTTGAATGACCAGAACCTATTACTTGCAGTGCTTGAGAAAGTGGAGAGCAAGGGTCAAACAACCTACAATGAGGTATGCACTAATTATGCCACTCAAGAATACTACACAGAGCATGCCGCCGAATTAACTACAATTGTAATATGCAATATGTCTTGCTAGACTTCCGTGTTTATAATCCTTTAATTCTGGGGGTCAGGAACTTTTAAGTTGCATTTCAGTTTAACAAGAGATATGATTTCCCTTGGAGGAGGGACTCAAGTGATTAATAAAGCAATTCAGAGTTGTGTTGAATTTACTTGGTGGATGTGGATGTGGATGTGAAGGGCCTTTATGCAATGGAGACTTGGGAATTGGGAAGAATACTTGATCTAGAGAAGGTGTTCAAGGTAGCAGTATTACAACCTTCATTACTTTAAGCAGAATGCAGTTTCAAATTGTGTATAGAAATGTTTTTGGCATGGTACCTTGTGAACAGGGTGTGCACATTAACTGCGGTACCGACACATACAGGAGGACTTAAAAAAGCGTGAATAAAAAGAAAAGGATTATCATGGGAACCCCTGCATGTGTTCTGAGAGGATTTGATTTAGACAAGAACAAAAAGAAACTGAGATTTGAAATTATCATTATCCATGGGAATGCAATGGAAGCAACCGTGAAGCAGTAAAAATTGTATGGCAGAAGCATCCTATTTGCAATTTGATTGCAAACTAATGAAAAATTGCATATGCATGTTAATATTGCGTCCAGCTAACAGATCAATGTGTGGACCATCTATTCTTTCAGGTCGCTGATGAATTAGTTGCAGAGTACACAAATCCTGCTAGTGTCCTTGTTTCTCCTGACCAGGTAGTTATCATATTTTGCATCCTACTTAGAAATGCAAAATATATGAGGATATTTTTTTGCCAGCAACAAACTTAAGCATACATACTGTTGTTTACTCAGCGGCAATATGATGAGAAGAACATTAGGCGGCGAGTTTATGATGCCCTAAATGTGCTTATGGCTGTGGACATTATATCTAAGGAGAAGAAAGAAATTCAGTGGAAAGGTCTTCCAAGCACCACATTTGGCGATATTGAACAACTTAAGGTATAAATGTCTAAAATTAGTTTGGTCATGTATATTTATTGGCCATTGACGTATAATTTATCAACAGGAAGAACGCATTAGAGTCCGATCAAGGATTGATAAAAAGAAGAAATACATACAGGAATTGGAGGAACAGGTATTTGTCTTATCTGATGAAAAAGCAATGTTTTAGGTTATGTTATGGCTGAGTTTCTTTTCTTTTCTTTTCTTTCTGGTTTGGAAGATTGCTGGGCTTCAAAACCTTGTCCAGAGAAATGAGAGGCTCTACAATAGTACCGGCAGCTTCCCATCAGGAGGAGTAGCATTACCATTCATTTTAGTTCAGGTATGATTTAAATAATTGGCTACAACTATGGAATGTGTGTTTGGCATCTTTGAATATCAGGAGTAACCAATCAGAGTAATAACGACAAACATTTCAATTCAATGTTTGGAGGATGCCTACCTTCAGGCATTTAACAATATTAGTGGGAGATGCACAGTCTTGACATTCACGTGACCTATAGCTGGGTGTACTATTCAAGCAAACAGATCATGTTACTTCAGATTGTGCCAAAGTGAAAAGCAATTGGAGAGTTTGCATCCCAGACATTTAAGGGGTGTGTCCCTGAGATCAGATGGACACTAAAAATTCACTCTTCAATGAGAGTGTTTGCTGAATGAGAGTCGTGAGAGATAAGTTTTGTTCCTTGCCTTTTTTTTTTTTTTGAAGGGGTGTATATAGAAATAGCAACACCGGATTAGAAAAATAACTTCTCAGCACTTAAGGTGTTGCTAAATCTTCATCCGACACCTGCATCAGAAATATGCCGATCTTCCATTATGGAGTGGCATAGCATGTTGTTGATCTGCAGTTCAGATGCTTGCATACATTGCAGGACCTTGAATCATCTATTTGGTGGATATATTACCTGCAACTAGACAGACTTCTACATTTCACTAGTTTTCGTCCTGAAAGACAAAAGATCAATTTACATGAACATGATAAAGATGACATTTGTAGAAAATCGTCTGCTCTCTAAGCATCATTGCTGCTCCTTACTTGATTGGCCAGTCTTGGACTTATAGTAATCTGGTAATTTCCCGATAACCTGAGGAAGCTGGTTTAAGGATAGTGGCTTTATCCGCAAGGGAATTGAAAACAGCATCGAAAGTTGACATGCAAATGTCAGAGAGGTGTCTTTATATAGATGTCCCTAAAACCAAAAAGCATGCTGACAGCATTCCGTTCTTGGCATGCTAGAACCTTGAAATGCTTAAGCATCTTGATGTAACTTTCCTGATCATGTTTCTATGCTTTCTAACTTGGAGAATATTGGCCCATGGTTTATGTACCATTCCTATGCAACAAGCATGAGATCTCAACCATCAAGAAGTGGTGACTATACGGATCAGCTGGAACATGGCCTATGACAGAAAGTCTGCACACAAGTTTTTGTCTGGGGAATCGATACTACAGCCTGGAGTTGACCAATCACAGACAATATGTGCATACAGAGGATGCCGTAAGCAAGAGAGAAAAAGCAACATCTACTCCACACAATTAGTAACCCAGCAGTCCCCTAAACTATCAGCCATAGGTATATGAGAACCAAGGAGGACTGCAGCTGCAACATTTTCTTCATTTTTGTCAAATGTAGAGTGGTTGGCTCTCCTATCATGTCCTTGTGTTGTTTCATCTTCATCCTTTTGTAATCAGTCTTATGAAAGATCTTTCTTTAAATTGGTTCATGTTTTTCACCTTGGGCATGTTTGTTACAGACTCGACCACAGGCAACCGTAGAAGTCGAGATATCAGAAGATATGCAAGTTGTTCATTTTGACTTCAACAGGTGACTGGCTTCTTACAATCTACTCGCTCAAATATACTAGGCTTTAGTAATAACTCACTTGTCATAATTTGGCTACAACACTCCTTTTGAGCTGCATGACGATGCTTCAGTGTTGAAAGCAATGAAATTTTGTGACCAACCTCGTGGGTCTGATACTGATGGATACGAGGACCCTGGTGATATTAAAAATGCTTTTGATATACGATCCTCGCCATTATTACAGTGCTCTATGCCTTCTTATGTCTCGTGTAATGGAAGCACAGTGGCCAGAGCTGTGTCCTATAGCCCGGGTAAAAGCTGCATCTCTCCACCAGCCCCTGGTATCCTTAAGGCTCGCTTCAAACAGGAAACCTTTGGTTGAACCTATTCTAAGACGTTCATAATTTATTTGTAATTCAGCCCAATAGCGCAATTGTTCATATTCTTATTGATTTGTCATGTAGACAAAAATTCAATTCTGCAGAGGAAAAAGGCAGTGCAAAACAGGGACGTATTTAACATTGTTGTATTAGGTCATCAGTTACGATGGATGACGACGTTATTAAGGTTTTTTACTACTTAAAACTGTGGCGTTTAGGAAATTAATGAATACTTAATCCCCAAAATTAAATAGAGAAGGATTTGTATCGTACCGGGTACCTTATGATGTCAACCACGTAGAACATCCTTTGCGGCCTATCTGAACATTTTTCATTCGATTTGTTCAAATTTCTAATGGGAAGATATTTGGTTTCTCATTTTGCATGTAATATAATGGGCTGTTAATAGGGGCGGCCACATGTCGCTTTTTTCATTTCAACAAGGAGGTGGCAGCCTCCAATTGGCAGCAGAGGGGCACGGAGGCCAGTTTGGAATGTTCCACTCTGGGCCTCCAATCTTTACCCGATTGAGCTCGAAGATGGGGGGCCTCTCTTCCGTTACCGGATTGGGAAGGTTGCGGGGGTGGAGGCTTCCAAAACATTGTCACATGTGGCCACCCTTAATGGCTCTTCTAATTTGTCATCCCTTTCGTATGGAAGATTTTTCTTGCATTATACACTAGTGTGAAGATGAAATGAATGGAAATGCTCCTAAATACATAAGTTGAGGAGTTGACCTTTAAAATTTTGTTAAAGAGAAGACTCATCCAAAGGGAGAGTGAAATTCCAGTTAAAGAGAAGCATCTCATGTTTTGTAAAATACATATTGATCTCTTCCAATTTAAAATTAGTAAGATAAGATAAAGAAGATACATTTTGACGTCCATGGGGACATAATTTTCAAATATTAGGATATAGTTCATATTCTATGTAATTTCACAGAATTCAAGCTGATGACCGTAGCAGGTCACTTACTTTCTTATGACTTTGATGAGTAAATAATGGCCTCTTCATGTTAAATTACTTAGGCTTTGGGAAAAAAAGGTAACTTTGGGAAAAGAGGCGATGTTCTAGACTGACTTGATCGGTTTAGATATATAGGATGATAATATTGCCAAAGGATTGACCGAGGCAGATGTTTCGTCTAGCGTATACTAGTTCAAACTGGATTTTTATTAGACACTTCATTTCAGACAATTGGTGATGCTTTTTCCATTTGCTCAAGGTGGTATAGAAGAGTGAGCACTTGTGGGAACTTTCTCTTCCATCTATTATCTGGTCTTCTTTTTTAAATGCAATCACTCTTCAATTTGAGGCAAAGACCCTGGTGGATGGAGTTCCTTGGAGAGTATGATTTTGAGATAGTTTACAAGGCAGACAAGTTAACCGTGGTTGCCGACGAACTTTCTCGACGACCCTTGGAGGCGACATTGCATTGTAACGCCATTCTGAACTTTATAGAAGCTCTGCCAACAAGTGATGAGTTCAAGGGCGTATGGACAAGTCTTTGCAAGGAGGCAAGGACGAATAAAGAAAGAGAAACCTGCAAGCATCTTATAAATGAAGGTAATCTCCTATATCATAAGAATAAATTATGTGTATCCAAGTCATCAGGGGTAAGAAAGCTAATTCTACATGATATGCATAATAGCCCAATTACTGCCCATGCAGGATTTATAAAAACTTTCTTAAAAACTAGAAGTAGCTATTCTTGGCCAGGAATGAAGAAATGGATAGCAAGATGCATTCAAATGTGCCAGATATGCCAGGAGACAAAAGCGGAACAATTCTGAATTCCAGGAGCTTTAGAACCTTTGACAACGTGGAAAGTAGTGAGCATGAACTTCATCTTCAGTCTTCCCAGAATAGCAAGGGGCCATGATGCCTTAATGGTAGTGGTCGGCAAGTTGTCGAAGATGCACATTTTTTGAACCACTGATACAACCTTATATACTACCTTGCTCTTCACAAGGAAGATCTTCAAATTGCATGGAATGCCACGGGAAATCATCTCCAATAGGGATTTGGAGGTCGTAAGTGCGTTCTGGAAGGATTTATTCAACACAATCTAGACCAAGCTGTGCATGAGTATGACATATCATCCGGAACCGATGATGGAATTTAGGCCATGAAGCAATTGGATATTGGAGGACATGTTGAGGAACTATATGTGGAACAAGTAATCAAAATGGGAAGACTATATTTACTTGGTGGAGTTTGCATATAATATCACCAAGGTGAATCATCTCGAGATGTCTTCCTTTATGATTAATTATGGCTATCAATGCATTACCACCGGATACTTGGTATAATCCCGTATCAAGGTAGAAGTTTTCTCAATGATGTTGGTTGGTATACATCGGTTAGTGGAAGAAGTTCGAGGATATCTTCTAGCGAGGAAGAAGTCGACAAAAGAGCTTCGCAGATAAGCACATGACCGTAAGGGAATTCCAAGTAGGGGATAGCATTTGACTCAAGCTAAAAAAGCCAAACAAGTAAAGCTCTGCATTGGAAATTGCAAGAAGCTTGCTCCAAGGTGGGTGGGACCATTCAACATTGTTCAAAAAGTAGATAACCAACCCTACAAATTGGATCTCCCAGCTCACTAGAGGGTTCATAAAGTCTTCACGTAAGCCTCCTAAAGGAGCACACTCCCAATCCAAAGGAGATATTGGAAACACCAACTTTATTGGAAATGACTGAGAAACAACTTAGATTGTTCCTGAGGCGCTTCTTGATAAGGCATATAAGAAAACAAGAAGGTCTCAATTCCTTTTCTTTGCATACAGTGCTTTGAGACCACTATTTACTTTTGCTCCATTGCTCGGTCTCAAGTTGGACTCTTACCCACTAATATCCCAAGGTACTTGTATTGGTAATTTCTACAAGTTCACCTTGATAATAGAACTCTAAATGATCTGTATTGTTTGCCCCAAACACAATCACTTTGGTCTTACCCATATTGATTTGCATGCCTCTTGCATCACAAAATAATGAAACTGTCTCCAAATGCCTTTGCAACCCATGTATGCTCTTAGGTAGCAATACCACATCATCAACATATAAAAGTGGCATAAAATATACCCATTTATCGGCGTCCCATCTCCACCATGGTCCTGCATCCAACATTCAAGTTGGTCTATAAATAGACCAAATAATGTACGTGACAGAGGACACCCCTGTTTTACTCCCATGTTGCTCTCTACAAAATCATTACAAGATTTTACATATGGAAAGGACAATTGAACCAATACCTTTTGATATAGCTTTCTAACTGCTTGTCTATATTCAACAGGAATACTTAAATGATCCATTCTTCCATTCTTTCCCATAGATTTTTTATGTTCACCATATCAAAAGCCTTGGAAAAGTCAACAAAAGTAGCATATAGGGCTTCTTTTTCCCAATAACAGAATCTATCATTGCATGCGTAGTGATCAAATGGTCAATAGTGGACCTTTTGGGTCCGAACCCAGCTTGTCCCACTGCTCTAGCATTATTATCCTCAACCCACATACTAATATTTGAATCAAGAATGACTGCAAAAGTTTAGCATATAAATTATTAACCATGATCATTTGATAATTAGCTAGATCCAATTCATCACCTGCTTTGTAAAGTAGAACTACTCTGTTTATTTGCCATGCTTGCGGGGAAGCCCCCTCGTAGGACTGCATTACACAATTTTAACAAGATAGCAACAATTCCATCATCCGCCCACTTAAACATTTCAGCTATAAGTTCATCCGCATCAGCAGCTTTATTATTAGACACAACTTGTTCGTGTGACTCCCCATGAAGGGAGGAAACGACAGCCGACTAACTACTTCTCGACATTTGTGGCAACATCACTTTCTACTTGACGCATTGTTGCCCGAGCAACATTCAATGTAGCTCCAACATTTTGATATGGTTTAAACCTGTCCCAAAATCTCTTTAGATGCTTAAGAACATCCATTACCATTTCTTATTGCTTTTATGCAGATGTGCCATTTTCTTTCTCTTATCTAATTTGACATATTCTTTCTTTTCTTCGATTTTTTGCATTCCCGTTTGCCCTCCTAAACCTCAGCCTTTATTCTCTATATTCCTGATCAAACCACCCATATGACTTTTATATCAGTCATCAAGCGTGTCAAAGTGTCACTAATATCAGATGCTGTTTGTTTCCATTATATCAATGAAACTTTTTTCTCACAGGATTCCTCAAACACAATGTTCTCATCGTATCTCATCTTATTTTTTGGAGCTCGGATAGATGGAGAAACATGCACTGATGTGCTTAGAGCAGTATGGCAACAAAAATTGGCCCATGATCTGACTCAATCCTTTCACTGCCAATAGAAAGATTGACCATCTGATTAATAAACGCTGGCTTGGCTAAAATATAGGCCACACCGAAAGAATTTTCTGTGTGGTCTCAATCTCATCCTATAGATGACCCGATGGACACACCCCATTGAGCCACGTGGCATACCATGTGAATCTTAACTTACTAAGGGCTAAACCCTAGACCTAGACTAGTTTTCTCGCTCCAGCAATTCTTGACCCCAGCTTGCACTCCTGACTCTGTTTCAAAGATCATCTTCTGCAATGCAAGTTAGTGTAGCAGTACGTGCTCTATCAATAGAGGTGATTGGATCTGTTACATCTAATCCACATCTTTTAGTTAGGTTATGCATTGTCATTTAATTCTCTTTTCTTCTAAATTCCAATCAGAAAAAGAAAGTTTAAAAATGGTTGCCAGGGAATGTAGCAAGTGTGATGCTAGGTTGTTCATTTTCTTTAGTGGAGTTTTATTGGTATGTGAATCTTTTTGAAATACCTTACTACAACTAGAGCAGCTCCCCTTAAAAGCGGAATCAAGATTACAATACAAATTAAGGTAAGGTATTTTCCATTCGTTCCTCTAGAAATCCACCATAGACTAGTGTGGGCCACCTTGCATTGATCTCATGTCATTATTAACTTTTATAATATAATTTTTTGTCAGGCAAACTTGAACATCTTTTCTTCTATTCTATTCTATTCTTCGATATAAACTAAATTAAAAGTCACTTGTATTAGAAATTATAAGAAAAATCTAGACTTCCAAATGAAGGTCAATGAATATTTTTCATGCATGAACAACTTGTCTACCACTTATATTCCAAATTTTAGGCTAAAATTTAGTTTCAAGTAAAAGTTATTGATTTGATTTGGGAATAGCCTTCTGGGAAACAGTATTGGTTCACAAAAGACAAAAGATAGTTTTAACTCTGCCATGTTCAAATGGTCCTATCTCCTTTCCTAGACCTCATATTGAGGTTCAAGTTTTTGTGTTTTACTCTTTATCTTGTCTAGAAAATAGAAAAATAATGAATAAATAAAAAATAAAATCATTTATGTCGAGACCGTTTTACGTTATATAAACATGACATAGTTTTTGCTGGACCCCTTTGGATTCACCTAAGCATAACATTCAACTATGCGAGCTCATGGATTTTTAGGTATTTTTATTGTGTGACATGACTCCATATATTAACTTGTAAGAAGGACTTGGTGGAAAATTGAGTTGTTGATTTTATATAAATTTTAAAGTGAACAGTGCAAATGAATCATTTTTGGTCCATTTAGGGACAACGCTAGTATTAAATTGTTTAATCTGCCATTGATATCTAAAATTATGGAATGGAAAGCTTTTCAGATGCTCTTTCAATTTATCCAAAAGCTACTCAGGTTTTTTCACTTTGTACTGATGAATCAATCTCCTACAAGAACTCGGTACGTTTTCCTTCTTATAATCAATGTACTCCCATTTCACTTACATGTTACTGCCACTTTCCTCCTTGGGACAGGATTAATTCTTCTTGATTGAATCTCCACGATCTTCTTATACTTGCAATCTTATGCTGGTGTGCCTTGCATTGATCGAATTCATGTGATCTACACACATCACAGGTGCAAGTGCAATCTTTTGGATGTTTGATCTTCATCTCATTGATTCCATCCACTAGCATTTGCATCCTTACATGCTAAATGCAACAACAACTATTGAAGTCCTTCAATTTTATAACGAACCAAGGTTTGGCCTTCTCAAATGCTCGAAAACGCATCTTAATTTCTGGATAATGTAGTGATGGTGGGGGGGGCAATGGGGTTGTTTTGTTTTTTTTTTTTTTTTTGGGGGTAAAGTAATAAATCCACACACACCATACATTGAACATGCATATGCCCACATTAATATATGCCCACATTACACCATAAATATCACACCCCCCATGCCACACATCACATTACTATGCTATAAAAGCACCACGCATGTGGGCAGACATAAAAATTCTAAAAATTGTACCACAAAAAAAATTATAGACCCTTCTTAGTATTGAAAGAAATATAGACCTTTATTATTCACTAATCCTCTCCCTATGCTAGATTTTTGCATTTCACTCTCAAACTTCTATTCCAAGTCTTTTGTGAATAGTCCACCTCTTGTAGTGACATCATGAGGTGAAATGCATTGATGGAAAATGAATCACCTTTTTGACCAAATTTTCATGGCGAGGATTTTTTTTAGCTTTCATCTGGACTTTTTTTGGGTTGTCCAAAGGGCGAACCCCTGGGAGGTGGGCTGATGGAATATTTTTTTTGTACCATTGGATATGCTAATTCAACGAATGAGATTGGAAATCTCTCTGCATTGAATGGCTCAAATCGAAATTTTCTCAGTGTTATGTAAAGTTTATAGGTGCCTGAGTCGTCATTGATCCTCGTGCGTCTGCATTAGAGGACCATCCAGCCATTGAAAGAAAGTACTCCGCCCAATGCCAGATTGAAGAACAGCATCTTCTTCGCCTAACCCAGATTGAAGATGGTCTATGATCTCATTTTTCAAATATAAAACTTCTATCTAATAGTTCTTTTTGCTTGTTTTGTATAATATAGCTATCTTGGTTTCCATTTTTCCTCTTCGATATGGACTGGATGGGCCGAGAAGTTTATCATGGCGATCCCAAGGGAGATCATGACAAGACTGCAACATATCAGAAAGGTGTGCAGGAAGGTGCGTTTGGCTTGTTGCTTAACTCGGTATGATTTCCTTGGGTTACATAATTTGCTTTTATGCATTATAAAGGGTTAAGGATGTGTTGCATGCCAATCAAGCATTATTGCATGAAAGGCTTTCCTGAAACAACTTTGTAGGGCTATTTCTCGTTTAGGTTTGCCAGGCATTTCTATTATAATCTAATCATATACACTAGAGATAAAAGTTGCTAACTCCTATGTACTTCTCTGCAAGAAACTTACACATGCAACTTAATTATGGAAAGGTTTGTTGTAAGATCTATAGCAAAAGTACATAGAAGAGAGAGGAAATAGTGTGCTTGTTTTTTTGTGTTATTGTTCATTACTTTCTATTGATGTCCGGTTGTAAGCACTCATGAAGCTATCTTGAATGTGCCTCAGGTTATTTCGGGGATTGCCCTACTTTTAATTGAACCATTCTGCACCTGGATTGGATCAAAATATTTATGGGTTGCTTGCATTTTTGCTGTATTTACATGTACAGCTAGTACTGCCATCCTAAATGCTGCAGCAGGATTACAGAGGTTGTTGGAAATAAGTGATCTAGTTTGGGGGCCATGGGGAGCACTTGAGTAAATCTTGAGGAGGTAGCATCTAATTAAAACATATAGAGGGTCAAACCTCAATATCTAGAGGTTTCTGCCTAGTTGGTTGGGACACGATCGTTAGAAGTCGTATCAATGGTATTAGAGCCAAGTCTCAAGTTCGTCTCTATGGGAGCATCCCAAATTAAAAATTGCCTCGTGTACGAATGATGTAAGTCACGAGCATTTCGAGGAGGGGAGGAATTGATATAGTTTGGGGGCCATGAGGACCATTCGAGTAAATCTTGAGGAGGTAGCATCTAATTAACACATGTAGAGGTCAAACCTCAATGTCTAGAGATTTTTGCCCAATTGTGGACCTAATGACAAGTGCATGGCAGGTTTTACCATGTATGCAACTTTAAATTGCTCATTTATTCAGTGACCACCTTGGCCATTGTTCTGTAGAAAGAGTTCACATACAAGGATCTCCATGTAATAACTTGCTAAGCTATATGATGTTAGAATTCTTTGACGTGCAATCTTTCTGTAAATTTTTACAAAAGGAATCTCTCTATTCGAATGTCATGTTTGGAGGTAGTAATTAAAAGGAAATTGATTTGAAGTAAAATGGCAAAGAATGTTTGTGTAAGCAAATCTATCTCATTTATAGGGTTGTGTGCAAGTTTTAATGTCCTGGAAAAGAAAGAAGAAGGAGTTCTGCACAAGCTTTGCCGCATTCTGCAATGGGAAGAAGAAAAATGGGAACAATGCACCAAGCTCAATCTACTTCAAACGAGTTATCAAAACAATTCCGTCCAAGAATGGGACGTCGAAAAAACAAGTGGCCTCATGGAAAATTAAATTGTCACAAAATTAGATAAAAACAAGATGTTCCACTCTGCCTAAGAAGTAGGAACATCCTATTCCAAGACAATGTCAAATATGTGCAATGAGCATGTCAACTCAAACCTCGTCGTTGATGTCACAAACATAAAATGAACAATGTTTGCCCCAATGCTACCTAAGTTTGGAAAGCAGCCTCAAGTGAAACTAACATTTTAATATTAGTTGCAAACAAATGTAATTTACATGTAAACCTGATAAAAGACAATCATTGATATGTGCTTACAGATTTGATGATATCAAAGATTGGCACCCAAATAATTGCAATCTTAGTTGCTATTTGAATCTTTGTTTTGCTAATTATGATATGGGACCATGCCCTTAAGTCTAGCCCTACAAGAAATTTATCGCGGCGGCCTTGCGGCGGCCGCGAACATTTCTCTTCTCCAACCCGCTGCAAAAGAAGTTTTGTGCTAAGTCGAATATATCTCAATTCTGGACATCCTTGAGATGTGACTATAGAGATGTATGTTGATTGCAGCCATTCACACATCTTTGGAGGCAAGTCAAAACATGCACATTCACCCCCATATTCTTTGCACATATTCTTTGCAGGAATGGTCTAGAGCACCCAACATAGAATATTCCCAATAAACTACTGCAATCTAATGGCCTCGAAAAAATTTAGAACACGCGAAATGATAATACACCCTACAAATAATGGAATATTACAAACTGCCTATATGTAGAGATGAGACAAATAGTTAGTAGATTTCAAAGTGGATTACAGTTTGTGTACATTCTCATATACAACTATAGTCCCGAGATTTTGTTTGTACATGACCACTTATACCGACAAATTAAGATCATGGTACCCAATGAGATTCAACATTCCCGGCCCTTGTTTGTTATAATAGGGCATAGCACCCTCGTTCCAGGGTGTTATCCTCTCATAATGGCGAAAATAGAGCATCCAATCCCACATGATCAGGCAAATCTTATCAACCTGCTACAATTGCATTCCTTAAGAATAGAATAGAATAGAATATGATTTTATCGTCCATTTCTTCTCTTTCTCTAAATTTGGACCATTTCTCGATTTATGCGTGTCATCCTTGCTAGGGCCATGCTAATCTTCTGTATCGTTCCAATTTTATGGCTTATATGAAAATGATGTAGGACTTTCATTACACTGCAGGAACCACGGGCTCTGCAAAAGGTTGAGCCACTAATACTTATATATGAATTTCACCATGAAGGTTGAGCCACTAATACTTATATATGAATTTTACTATGTAGGAATCGTCCCCAAAATGGTCTAAACACTGAATCAACTCCCTTATTAGTGGAAGCAAATTTGAATTAAAAGATCTAATCTGGGAGATACAATCAAGGCATATATTTTGTCTTCAATATAGAATGGAACTTATTATCAAAAGAGAACTTGGCGTAAAACCACTAGCGGAAGTTCAATTCCAACTCCAATCAAGATCGCGTCAACACTAAAGTCAATGCCACAGCCAAAGCCTAGAAAACCAATTGCTTCAAGACCAAGATCGGGACCCCAACCTATACCACAAATGAGGAGACCAACTCCAAAATCCAAAAATGTACCATAGGCGGGGGTGAACATGATTCCATTGCTCGTACTCTCCATATTAGATGAATTATAGTCATTTCGTCCAGTAATATGAAACCCTACATTTTAACCCTCAAATTTTTGGTCGCCCTCAAATTTATGCACATCAGCACCCCAATCTAAGAGCTGTCCTCCTCCTTCAATTCGTGAATGTAAGAATTAAATTCGCACCGCCCCTATCTTCGAGCTGAGTACCTGCGGAGAGCATTGGTAAGAGGGAGGTGACATTTGGCGTAGAATTCAAGCATCCCAAAGAAAATTAAGTGGGGAATTTCCTGAAGCGTCATTACGCTCATCAAGGGCTTCAGCGTCCACGGACTTTTCCTCAAGAAAAGGTCCCAATCTCTTTTATGGCTCTTCCGAGAGAACACATCGTGCTAGTCAATTGCATGCAAAGGTTTGTCAAATTTAGATGGGAGCTTCGTGGGAGGGCTTGGAAGCTAAGATGCGGTCGGAATCGATGAGAATGCCCAGGTCTTTAGCGGGTGGTTGCCCTGCTTCCAAATGCCCCCTTTGCCCAATACAACTGGCTTTGGAGGCTTATGCTCCGCCATGATTTTTCTTGGGATGGGAAGTTCTTCTTGGCCCTAAATTAAGCTTCGAACTCTTTATTTTTGTTAATCCCGCCATCACCCAAACGCGGACCACGGAGTAAGCCCACTAGCCGCCATAGCCAATGCTCAGAATAGCAGAACAGGGTCGTCAAAGGCCTTTCATTTTTCATCTTTTTTTTAAGCCCCTATTTTTTTCCCGGAAATACGTGGCGGGAATCAACCGAATATGCCAAAAGGCATCTTCCGATAAGAATTATATATGTTAAGAAAATATATGAGTTATATTAGATATATGAGTTATATTAGATATGAGTTATATGTTGCAAGAGTCTGCAACATATAGAAGACAATACTGCCTAACTAATTGGGAGTACCTTTTAACTTGAATTATCTTGTATCACATCTATATAGGGTATGCCACATTAGGTTATGGGATGGCATGTTGAAGGCGTGTCACTAACAATGTATCTGGTTGTATTCGAACATGAACCTTAAGATTCACAATGCATTTTTATTGTATGGAGAACAGAGAACCATTTTCCAATTCAAATGATGATGTGTCATTTAAATCATTAAGAAGAGATGTGCTACCATGCTATGGCAGCATAAAAGAGCATTGAACACAATGACATGTTTAAACCTGCATATTGACTTGAGCATTTGAATATAAAAGTTGCAGATTTGAAGACTTTCATCCCTGAAGATCACAAGTAGACACTTGCTTGAAGAGCCAAGGAGAGGACGTTCACTGAAGATCACACAAGCTAAGCAAAGAAGTGCGATTCAAGCAAACAAGCTAGAATTTGAAGATTGGAAGACCCCTCAAATTGACTTGGTATGTGGCTAATTTTTGAGTTCTTGGCATGAGCACCATTTCACATGATTCACCTCTTGAGTTCATCACCTTGTTCCTATTCAAAAACACCCCACTTGCCCCATATTCCATGTCTCACCTTCATATCCCCTTGCAAATTTGACAAATAGCCTTTTCTCTAGTCAAAACATATCATTCATGCACCATTCACACATCACATACTCATTATGCCACCATCACATTGAAAGAGCAAAAAATTCCACTCAATTTGGCCTCTCCCATGATTTAAGATCATATTCTCTCACTAGAAGTCAAACTAGAGAGCGAAAGTGCATAAGATTCCTAAGAAAAGCATAAAAAAGGCAAACAACAAGTTGTTACACAAAAGTGCAAGCTTATGTGCACTAGTGCCAAATTGATCCATGTCACCATCCAAAATTGCCAAATCCTCATCCACATCACCATCATGCTTGCCATGTCATCACATACATGTCACCCTCCATAAAAAATTTCATTCTTTCAAAATTTGACCTAAGTCATTTTGGCACTTAAGGGGACATGTCATCATCACATTGTGCCACATCATCACCAATGCCTCCACATCACTCTCACGTGTCACACACATCATTTCCACCTCACAAAAAGGTTTTGACTAGAAAAAAAGACATTTTGCCAACTTGTTTGACACATCATTATCCCATACTGCCATGTCATCCTCCATTTGCCAACTCACCATATCAACTTGCCACTTCATCATGTTTTGCCCCATTTTGAGTTAAAAAGTGCAAAAAAGATTCTTCCATGTCATAGAGCATCAACATGTGCAAAAAATTTTTTCCAAAAAAGACCTTGTTTAGACCTTCTTTTTTGAGTTATTGGGAATCATGCCAAAGTTCCAAAAAAAAAAAAAAAAAAAAAATATCCCAAGTCTGCCTTTTTTGAAAAATGCTTGTGGGTCCTACCTTCAAAAAAAAAAAAAAAAAAAAAAAAAGCTTGTGGGATAAATGGGCCAAGATTTCACAAGAACCCTAAAATCCAAATCATGCCAAGATCCGGCCATTTCTCTGAAATCAACCACCTAATCATTGCTAAACACCCTCGGATCTACTCATTCTAGGCCAAGCACTACAAAACTAAACTAAAAGACAAGATTATGAGCCGAAATTGCCAAGAACGAACCGGAACAGAGCATTTGAAAAAGGGGAATTGTTCAGGGAGAATTTTCGAGGGCTTTAGGCGTGAGAATTGATGAAGAATGCTCATTCTAAGACCGATTTTAATGACTCTTGCTTGAATCTGCTTTTCGAGCTTCAGAATCTAAGGATTACCTTATGCTACCATCTTATTTGCTATTTTGAAGATTGTTTTGATCCTGTATCCAAGACTACAAAGCTTGGGAATCTGTTTTATGTTTGTGTGATATTGAGTTGAATGAAAATCCGACCTTGGTGACATATCTGAGTTTAATTTGCACTCAACTTTCAAAGCAAGGTAAAACAATAAGGTGAAAGCAGAATTTGAAGGTAAATTATTTATCAAAAGCATACTGTGAATTAGACTACATCATATTCCACTCTGTAGGATTAAATTCCACTTCACAACTAGACTAAGTTGCATTCAGGGTAAATCAATGCATACATTCAAGAGGTTTTGTGATTGCAAATAGATTGAGTGCATTTGTAGAGAGTAATTCATCTAGGAAAAAGCATAAAAAGCTAGAAAAAATATAAAGAGAGCATTTTAAACTCACTTGTTCTCAGTAATCTTGCATATCTTTGCATTTCTCAAGTTAAAATTGCATTCTCAAGTTTTCTGCTACATTCCTGGTGAAACAAACACTTCACCCTCAATCGCAGACCACTAAAAGCTGCAGAGCACGCTTAGAGCTCAAGAAAGATCATCATAGAATTGATTTCCCAAGATTTGCTTGCTGTTTTCTCACTGTAACAGTCTGGCTGCAAAACTTTTGGATTTCAAGGCCTTCCTGCATCTACATTTGCAAAAAGAGTATTTGATCCTTATGTGCAGACATACCAGAGAGAGAAACAATTGCCAGAACTAAAAAAGGATTCATATCTTTTGATCTGCAAAAAATTTGCACACTGTCAGAGATATTGACTCATTTTTTACCCAATCAGAAGTGCAGATTTGAGTGATCTCTGCAGATTTTTTGGCATCTGACTTTTGCCCTTACATTCCTTGAGATCTTAAGTAGCTCTAATGTTTGAAATCATGATCAGATCTTTCTTAGCTTGCAAATGGCATCTTTCTTTCCGAGGCAGTCTTTTTTCTGATTTGCAAAAGCACTTCTAAACTTGCATTCAAGCTTTCTTGTTTGAATTTTCTCACACAGAGTGGTTGCCTTAAGCAACCTGGAGGTTCTAAACCATTGAGTTTGAAGGTTTGCCAGGAATACCTTCAACATTTTGGAGGTTCTACCGAGATCCCACCTGGATCTTGTGGAACTCATGGCTCCTGGAAGAAGTAATGAGGTTGCTGAGCAAGTACGCACTGAACCTCAAGAAAATACAGGAGTGTCTATTGCACAGTTTGGATCAACCAGTCAAGGCAGTGCAGGTATGCAATATTTTGAACTTAATATGCCTATTCCTCCTCCTATCTTTGACCGGAGTGTCAATGCTAACAATTTCCTAAAGACTTTTGAAGAATACTACTTAGATTGGGGTTATAAAAAGGGAAGCAAGTTCTCAGAGTTCAAAAAGTCCTTCAAGAATGATGAGGTAAGGGGGGTAAGGGCTTGGCTTGAATATGTTATCAGCACAGGTGTAAACTCTTGGGAAGAAATTGAGAAACAATTTTTGGAGAGGTTTGGTAAGCTCTTGAACCTCAGAATTTGGTCTTTGAATTGCAATCTTTCAGCATCAAGCTGGGAGAAACTGTTCATCAGTATGTTGAGAGATTCCATATGTATTTAACTAAATGCCAAAATAACCAAGTTCCAAATCACACTTTACACCTTGTGGCATGTTTTATAAGAGGGCGTAGTAGTAGGCCTAGAGTCTATAGAAAAATGTATAAGCTCCAGAAGCAAGAAGGCTTTGATACTATACACAAAGCTTTCACTAAAGCTATTGAGATTGCCAATGTTTCTTCTTATCTTCCTGATGATGTGCACATGACTAATGATCCATTCTTTCTAGATTATGAGCCAGAATACATGGGACCTAGTCCAGTACCAGTCTATGCTTCCAAAAGGAAAAGAAGAAGCCAAAGTTGGAGGATTCAACTAGTCCTATAGCTGATGTCAGAGCTGAAATCTGAAAGGTATCTGAAGCATTGCTAGAGGTCAGAAAACAACTTCAAGAAATGAAAACCTCGAGACCTGAAAGGGAGACTTATCCACCTTGTGCACATTGCCAAAGAGATACTCACTCTGCTGATTATTGTTGGTATAGACCATGCACAAGAGGTGGGAAGAGAGGACATTTTGGTAATTAGTGCCCAATCTATGCCTTTTGCAACGCAATTGGATATGAGGAAAGGTGCAACGTAAAAGAGTATTTTGCAAGACAGGAAGCAGCTAAGGCTACTGAACCAAATGCTGCAAATAGATTTGCCCCTGAACCAAGTCCCTCTACCTCAGTTAGGTTTGCTACTGATCCAGTTGTGTCAATCAAGTTTATGCAGGAGTTAAAGGAGCAGGAAGAAATTATGGCTGTGCATACCAGAGCCACGCAAGGTGTGAGATGTGAAGAAAATGTCAATGGTAGATTTGAAACAAAGGTGCCCTATGAAAAAGCTAAAGAAGACAATCAGTTTGTATCTATTTCTCCCCATCAAAAACATGCTAGAAAAGATAAAGAGCTTGATGAGTTTGATTCTTTAATAAAGAATGCAAAAATAAGTGTAGACCTGCTCACGTTGCTGATAATTGCACCTTCATATAGAGAAAAGATATTGAATATGACCAGGGAGGAGCATGTCAATTTAGAGCAAGTAGCTCTCACAGGTCACATTGATGAACAAGTGCTAGTGCAAAATGAATATAACCCAGGTGCCTTCACATGTGCAGCTAAGGTGGGCAAGAGAACTCTAACCAAAGTGCTACTTGATGGAGGATCTCCTTTAAATGTCATGCCTCATCATGTAATGAGAATGTGTGGTTTGGAAATAGATAGGAAAGCACCTATGGTCTTAAAATCCTTCTCGCATTCAAAGATAAATTCTATAGGCATATTAAGCAATGTTTTGATAAATGTCGAAGGAATTGTGGTTGTTGCTAACTTTGTAGTGGTGACCTTTGAAGGAACGGATGACAAGACAGATATATATGATCTACTTTTAGGGAGGAGATGGCTTTCCACTGTTGATGCATGACCTATTTGGTCAAAAGGAGAATGCACTATATCAGATGGCAAGAGAACAGTAACCCTCTTAAATAAATTAGGTGAGTTTGATTCGATCAATTTTATTGAAGAAGACTTGTTAGTGCCAAATCTTTTTGGTGATTATGAAATGTTCATTATTGTCTCCAATGCAAAGTCAGTATTAACAACAAAGGATGATACAACTTCACAAGAAAATCTTGCCTTCCTATGGTTTGATGGGGGAGTTTCTAAAAAATTAAATATTGCTTCTTCCGCTGCCATTTTGAAAGATAAAAATAGTTGGCAGGATACACCCCAATACTACCTCAAACATGGCTGAATACAAAGCCATTATTGCAGGATTTCAGGAAGCCAAACATATTGGCATAATTAATATTGTTATCTTTGGTGATTCAAAATTGGTTTGCAGGAAATTTCAGGTCATGAATATCAAGCCAAACAAGAGAAAATGATAGCACTTAGAGACCAAGCCATGGAAGAGCTTGCAGGTTTCAAGAGTTGGGAGCTGCAACATGTGTCAACAGACTTGAATAGTGAAGCAGATGCCCTTTGCAAAAATGTTCTACTTGAACATTTATCTGAGGGAGCAATCAGAGAAGAAGAATGGGAGGAGGAAGACTTAAGGCAATTGCATCCCATCCTGGTGATCAATGCAAGCAATGAAAAATAGGTAGGAGAGATAAAAATAGAGAAAAATGGCCAAGAGAGAATTCCGTATGTTGGAGATTTGTTCAAAAAAGAAGATGAAGGTAAAGTTACTCAAATCCTAGAAGAATGAAAGGATATTTTTGCTTGGGATTATAAGGAGCTTTAGGTGTTGACAGGAAGGTTTGTGAGTTTGAAATAAAAATTAAGAAAAATGAAAAACCTATAGTACAGAAGTTAAGAAGGATAAATGTTGCTTTACTTGACCTGATAAAAGAAGAGCTTTTTAAAATGAAAAAGGCGGGTGTCATAGCAGAAATAGTAAATCCTGATTGGTTGTCTTGTATTGTGCCAGTTGAAAAAAAGAACAAAACAATAAGGATATGCATTGATTATAGAGACTTAAATAAGGCCACTGTGAAAGATTGCTACTCCTTACCACTCCTTACCTTTTCTGGAACAAGTTTTACACGCTGTTGCTGGGAAAGAAATCTACTATTTCTTGGATGGTTTTTCAGGATTCAATCAAATTAGCATCAAGAAGGAAGATCAGCCCAAGACAACATTTATTACACCTTGAGACACCTTTGCTATGAAAAGAATGCCATTTGGCCTAATGAATGCTTCAGCAACATTTCAGAGAGCAATGGATTCCATATTCAAAGAATTGCCATCACATTTGTTCAGAGTTCTTTGCTTGGGAACTTCTATTGATGAACACTTGAATTATCTGATTAAACTTTTTACTATGTGCAGAAAAGGAGGAGTAAGTCTAAATCCCAAGAAATGCATGTTCCTATGCTCCAAAGGAGATCTGTTAGGGCACGAGATATCAAATGGAGATATTCAAGTTGCTGAAAGCAAAGTGCAGGCTCTGAAGAGGCTTACACAACCCAGAACCATCAAACAGGTGAAAAGCTTTTTAGCTATGACAAGCTTCTTCAGGATGTATGTGCCACATTTTCTCTACACAGTCAGCCCAATCACAGATCTAACAAAAATAGGAAAATTCACAAAGCAAGAAAGCAAGCATATACTTGTAAAATGGAATGAGTCCTGTCAATAGGCTTTTGACAAGATAATTCAAGCCATCTGTGAATCTACCTTGCTTAAACCTCCTGATCCCTCAAAACCTTTTCAAGCTTATATAAGCATTACAAAAAGAGCCATAGGGGTAGCTTTGCTGCAGGAAAGCAAGATCATCACCTTTGCAAGTAAAATCTGGTCAGATACAGAAATCAGGTACTCTAAACTCGAGAAAAGTGCAGCTGCTCTTATATTTCTAATAGAGAGACAATGTCACATCTTTCAAAATAGTAAGATTCAAGTCATGATGACGCAAGATCCCATGTCCCTGCCTTTTGCTAAAAATCCATACAAAGTTAAGATATATAAATGGGCTTGCAAAGTCCAGACCTACAACTTGAGGGTAAAAGTAATCAAAATAATTGATGATCCTAGTGCATATCTTCCTTATGCTCTCTTTAAGCATGAGGACCAAGAAGGTTTGGAAGAATTTGAAAACAATGACAGTACTAACTTGGTAGTTTCTTACATGGGAGAAGCAGGTTGGCAAGAAGAAATTAAAAGGTACATAGAGTTTGAGTGCTGACTCAAGAATTGAACTGAATGCCAGCCAGCAAAGAAGATTCAGAGAAAAATGAGCAAATTTAGACTTATAAATGACATTTTGTGCAGGGTTGACAAAGAGGGAATATTAATGAGGTGTGTGGACAAAGAAGAGGCAGATTTGCTTATAGAGGCTTGTCATGATGGAGTATGTGGAGGTCACTATGCAGCTGACACAATAACCAAGAAAATCTTGAGGTGATCTTGAGGACTTCATTGGCCCTATAGACCCACTCTCTTCTGCTCAACATGAATATGTGCTTGTGACCACAGACTATTTCACAAAATGGGTTGAGGCAGCACCTCTGAGGCAAGCTAATGCTTTGACTACAGCAAGATTCTTACATGAAAATATATGTGCCGGGTTTGGTATTCCCTTCAAACTGATATCTGATAGAGGCAGTCAATTCATTAATGAGGTCATTGCAGCATTGCTAACCACACTTAAGGTCAAGCATGTGAAAAGCTCCTCTTATTACCCCCAAGGGAATGGTCAGGCAGAAGCTACCAACAAAGTTCTCGAAGCAATTCTGCAGAAGACTATAGATATTTTTGAAAGAGATTGGCATGTCAAGTTACATGATGCATTATGGGCCAATAGGACCCTTTGTCCAAAGCGACTACAATGTGGACGCTCCCGGAATATATCGACCCTTCGGACATTATACATCACGGGGACTTTCCCCTCCCATGGCGATCATCTCACCATGGCGAGGGCCCTCAGATGCGGTTGGGCCATCGATGAAATGAGGCCGAAGAAGGACCTGAAGGGTCATTCGCCGCCTTCAATGGGACTCCCGTCGGCGGAAGCATGAATACAAGGGTCAGACACAAAAGCGAATATACATAAATAGCCACCACGAAGGGTGGCGCATCCATCAATATACCAACGGCATAGAATATGCAGCTAATCCTAAGAAAAACACCCAAACCCGAGGTTCTACCCGGCGCCCGGACTCCCCGTGGGGATCGGTGTGACTGGGCCTCAAGAGATCAGCGGGACCGAGTCTTGGCATGGCGTTGGCGGCATAGAACATTGGCTAGGGTTGTCCCTCCATCCGCCCCTCCCCGTGCACACTTTGCGAGATGGGTCAATTCATGCTATGGCTTTGCTATAGCCTTGGAGACGCAGAGCTTCGGGGCATCACCCTCACGAGCCTACTCGAGGTTCATGGCGCTGGTCCGATGAGGCGTGGTGGGAAGCGTCCCCTTCGAGAATCACGGTGGTTCCATGGGTGAGCTAGAGAATACGTGTCGCATCAGCGACCCCGCATCCGTACCCAACTTACTCACCTAAATCTACTCAAAGTGCAAGGTGCTCCATCACGGATCACACCTTCCCACCGGGGAGTGTCGGACCCATACCCGGCCCCCTCGTGACCGGCTCTCGAGGCCCTAGCCCTTTGTAGGAATCTCGGGAGCCTTGTATGCTCATGCAAGACCCACCCCTCATGTCACCATTGTGTTCCTTGTGCGGTGCTAAGCCGGACCATAGCATCTAGGACCGGTGGGTTCTTGTGCACACGCATAAGTAATGGGACTTCAGTATGCGTTATCTAGGAGCATGCTCTTTATACGGTTGAGGCCTCTACCCCCGTAATCCCCGTTTGAGTCGGACCAAACAAAAGAATTAACAATCCATCCTTTGAGTAAGAACCAAAATTGAATATAAAGAGAACTTGTTTGTACAATCAAGGGTTAGTCTCTATGATTGAATTACAAAGAAGCAGAGAAAAACGGACACAACCAAGTGTTAACTAGAATTCATAGCCACCTACGAATTACATTTGGACTCATTCCCATGGGGCCTCCATCTCTGGGCGGTTGAAGATGCATTTGTGGCTTCACGAGGGACGGCTGGTATGGCGGTTCTCTGCCCAGTGGTTGATGGCTTTCAGCTCCTGGCCTTCCTTGGTCGATCTTGAGGAGTCAATCCCGGGGATAGGGGTCAAGTTGGCATCCAAACTTGGCAATCCCCATGCTGCCTTGTCGATTGGGGCAGGTGGGCCTTCCCAAATGGGTAATTATCCTAATTTCCTAGGTTATAGGTTATTATTAATAATGTGTTAAATTAGCATAGCTAATTTAATCCTTTGTAAGGTAACCCCTAGGTTGCAATTAAGTTCCCATACCCCATGGTAGCGTACCTTTAGGGAGTGGCGTGCTTGTATTTATGCGTGTCCCGTATAGTAGACCCGTATAAATACGTGGAACGTCACATTCTCCCCTCCTTAAAAATAATCTTTTGTCCTCGGCATTAGGGTTAACTAATTGAATACATATCGTAAAACCTTTGAATTAGAGAATGAAGTTAAGAATATAACATTATCACGTTGAGATTATAGTAATTTGGATGATAATACATTGAAGTTAAAATATCAAAGTACTAGCACCAGGGTGCTCGATACAAACTTATGATCAAGGAGTTTAGGACCGGAGTCCGATTTAAAACATTCTGACAACAAAATTCACACATGTAGACAAAACCAATCACGGGACAAGTTGGGTCATCGGCAACCCTCTATACAATGCGGTGGCGACTTGTTTTGGCCCCGCACACAACCATATACCGTAGGTTAATAGTATGATTAAATTGTGGTTGCGGGGACCACCCCTAGAAATAAAAGAAAAAAATATCTAGAAGGGAATCTATCATGTATGCGGCTTGCAATTGCTCTTATAGCGAGCGAACTTGATCTATTTACTAGATGCCTTCCTAGCAATTCGCGGTCATGTCAACATCAACAATACACTCGTCCTAGAGAACACGAAGGTGATCTCATCATCGGTTATTACTATCATATACGATGTGTCTACCCTCTAAAACATGACTCTCGGTCAATCAAGCCTTCAAAGCTTACCCGGGGGGCGGGGTTGATAGCATCGTTGATGGTGCGACCTTGAGATTCCCGCATGAAGTCGGATAGTGCTTCTCAAGGTCTATCTTCATCACCCGGTAGCATCTTCAACTGGTAAGTGCTTCCACTTGACCAAATATTGCAACATTTGAGTCCTTGCAGTACGTTTGTAAGCTTTCGATCAAGAAGAGCTTGGGCACTATTTCCAGCTGCTCTTGGTCATTTCTAGGAGGGTAGGGGTATCCAAAACCTCCTCGGATCAGGGTGTGTTGCTTGGAAGACTCACGTGAAAGACCTTGTGGATCTTCAAGCGGGGTGGCAAGTCCAAGCGATATGCTGTTCTCCCACACGTTCGGTAATCACAGGCGGCCGATATATCGGGTGCCGGCTTTTCTGATTACCAATTTTAAGCTTGGCTTGTTTTACTTTGATTTTAAGCCAAACCGATTAGCCCACCGGAAGATTAGGTGGGGTTCGGTGCTTATCCGCTAGACTCTTCGGCGACTCACGTCGCGGCCAATAAGTAACCCGAACTTCTTCCACCAAGGCTGCATTTCTAGAAGGAGTTGTTGAGAGACCTCCACTTTAGAAAGCAGGATTATGCCATAATGCGGAGTAAGACATTGATAGCCATAATTTATCATGAAAGGAGACATTCTAGAAGACTCGCTTTGCTTAATGCATTGTAGGCAAATTCGACCAAGTAAATATAATCGGCCCATTGTATTTGTTTACTCCATACATAGCTTCTTAGCATATCTTCGATAATAACGATTGACACGTTACGTTTGACCATCAATGCGAGGATGGTAGGCTGTACTCATAGCAAGCTTTGGTGCGGATGGTGGCGAAGAAATCCTTCGAGAATGCAAGCGACAAACTTAGGATCCCTATCGATACAATTACTCTCGGCATCCGTGCAACCTGAAAATTTCCTTTGCAAAGAGCAAAGGCGGTGTCAAAGGCGGTGTCGTGTGGTGCGACATGGCGGGGAAGTGAGCCATCTTTGATAATTTGTCGACCCACGACCATTAAGGCATCATACCCGCGAATGCGTGGAAGCCCCACAATGAAATCCATGGTTATGACTTCCCACTTGGCGTTGGGCACATCAAAGGTTGCAACTCCCGGGAACTCTTAATTGCTCCGCCTTGGTTTGCTGACAAACGACAGCATTTGATGTACCTAGCAATATCCTTCTTCATGGAAGGCCAAAAATAGCTGGAGCGGATCTTAAAGTAAGTTTTCATAAAACCCGCATGTCTGCTATAGGGCTGTTGTGTGTGTCATGGAGAATCAACTTTTCGCACCCACGAAGTCATTTGGAACACACAACTTATCTTTGTAATATAATAAATTGCCCTCCTTCTTATATGAGCGGAATGCTTCCGCGTTCTCTATCAGTCTGCAGGCTTCCTTACCCAAACTTTCCCAAATATTACGTAATTAGGGATCGTGGCCAAGGTGCATTTCTATCTGCTTCCCAAACTTCATTTTGGTGAGTGTGGAAATGGCATTACAATGAGTGCGGGTTATAAAGGGATGGCGTGACAAAGCATCCGCAACCACATTGTGCTTTCTGGCTTGTATACAATCTCGAAGTCATATTCCTCGAGAATTCCATCCATCTTCTTGAGGAGATTTAGATTTGGGTGGGTGGATAGATGGCGGAGACTCGATGATCCGTATCAACTGAAATCTTCTACCAAGAAGGTAGTGTCTCCAAATACGGAGAGAACGCATTACAAGCTGCTAGCAACTCTGATCATGGGTAGGATATCGCTGCTGCTGCATCGTTCATCTTCTTTGAATCGTAAGCAACAACTCTCCCCTCTCGCATTAAGACACCACCGGTAGCTATCTTACTTGCATCGGTGGCTACCGATTTATCCTTTTCGGATCGGGCAAGGTAAGGACTGAAGTGCGGATGTTAAAAGCATCCTTGAGTTTCGAAAGCCGACTTGGACTTTTGTTTTCCAATGTTCCATCAATCCTTTACTTTCTCATGTCTTGTGAGATTAGTAAGAGGTGCGGCAATTGTTGCAAAATCCTTAACAAATTTCCGATAATATCCTGCGAGTCCCAAGAAACTCGGACCTCTGAAACATTAGGCTGGAATGGGCCAATCCTTCTTGCTTCTATCTTAATTTGGGTCTGTAGCAATTCCTTCTTTGAGATAATATGCCCCAAATAGTCTACCCTCGAATTGGCGAACTTGCATTTAGAGAACTTGGCGAAGAGGCTGATGAAGCCTTAGCTTTTGCAAAGCTAATCGAAGATGTTGTTCATGTTGCTGCAAAGGTTTTACTATAGATGAGAATGTCATCAAAGAAAATGACAACAAAGTCATCCAAGTATTGGCGGAAGATGTCATTCATCAACCGCATAAGCGTTGCGGGGCGTTGGTCAATCAAAAGGCATGACGTGAATTCGTAATGCCCATATCCAGCAAATGAAAAGCAGACTTATGGATGTCCTCTTCCTTAATCCTTATCTGATGGTACCAGGGGGCGCCAAATCAATCTTTGAAATATTTTGCTCCTTGCAAGCTGGTCCATAAGATCATACGCCCTAGGCAAAGCATAGCGATTCTTGATGGTATGCTTATTGAGTTGCCCTATAATCAATACACATCCTTAAGGAGCCATCCTTCTTCTTGACAAAAGAATAGGAGCGCCAAATGGTGAAACACTAGGCGAATAAACCCCAAATTCAGTAACTCTTGCCATTTTGTTTCTTAAGCTCTGCTAACTCAGGAGGACTCATTGATGCGGGGCTTTCTTTGGTAGGCTTAGTACCGGTTCAAGAGTTATCTCACATTCAACCCCTCTAAAAGGAGGAAGCTTGTGGATCTCATCTGGAAAAAGATCGCTAAATTCTCGAAGAAGGGTAGCAATGTCCAGATGGTAAAGCGTCGATTACTAGCTGCTTTGTTTGGAGTCCGACTCAATGGAAGCAAGTTTAATGAGGCAAAGAAGTTCATTCTGCGCGTATAGCTTTTCCTATTTGCTTTATTGACATTTTTGCATGGCGGAGTGTAATGAATCACCTTTTATTGTCACCGCGTGCTCCATTAGCGGCGTTGAAGGTGACCTCCGTTTCTCCCCGGTCTATGTGGGCCCTAGCGAGGCGCTAAAAACTCCATTCCCACAATAAGATCATATTTGCCAATGTCCATTAACTTTCGGCACCCAAGGCAGGCTGGTGCTTTTGGCGGCTGCATTTAAAGGTTATCTGGCTGACCATGAGTGTGTCTGATCTTACGCTAGCTAATGTGGTGGCTTAGGTCGGGATCTCAATGTTTCAGTTCGCGATGCACAGGCCATTCTAGGAGAAGCAAAATTATTATCATTACTACCCGTGTCCATCAAAATTATGAAGGGCTTCTTGTCTACTTGGCCTATTGTAGAAATAACGGAAGGCTGACTTTCAGCGTTACTTTTTGTTTCTATAGCGGCAAGAATATGAGGCACGCACCATGAATGTACTCGGGAGCCTCGTCTTCGCAGCAAGATTGGACTCAAATCTTCCCAATCCAGGTCGGCCATGGCGGTTAGGCGTCTGGCGTGGCTTTACGGACACAGTGCATGAAGTGTCGGGCCTCATCATTAGCATGCCTTATCGGCCCGAGCTGTTCTACGGCCTCTTTAGGAATGGTATGTAAGAGGCCCGTATTTCCTTACCCGGCATTGTTACGCTTATCCCGTGCTAAAGCGACTTTCTTCTCTGGCGGCCATAAGAATTGTCGCGGAGAGGGCCCGGACTTGGCGAGCGGGGTTTGTAAGGTGTGGGCGGGCCGTGGGGCTGCGAGTAAGGAAGCGGTCGCGAATCTTTGGTTCTTTGGCGTGTCTTCCTCAAGGCTTAATGCCTTAGCTTCCGCCTCTGCTACTGACTTTGGGTCGATAGCCTTGACCATTCGTTTAATAGATGGGGCCAACCCTTCAATGTAGCCCTCTCTTTGCTCTTTTCTCATTCATTCACAGCACATACAACCTCAAGCGCATGAGATTCGTCGGTGTAGGCCTGCGGACATGCCTTTCTGTTCCAACTGTAGAAGGTCGAATCTGTTGGCATTTGTGTGAGGCGCGTAATAATGCGATTTAAAAGCCTTAGCAAACTTCCTGAACTTGCATCTGCTCCTATCCAGGTGTTTAGCTCTGGCGTAACCCTTCCACCAAATACGGGCAGCTCCGGTAAGGTTCGTGGTGGCGACCTTCCCTGTATCTTTCTCTGTCATTCCATAGGACTTCCGAATTCCTTCATTTTCGTCCAACCAAGATTCGCATTCAAGCCTCCTCTGGATTTCCCATCAAAGAGCGGACTTCCGGTTCTTCCATATACTAGTGATTTGTATCAGCGGTTTTGATTATTCCTTATCCTTCGCCTTGAATGATCAGCATCGATGGCGAGGACCCGAAGAACCGAAGTGGTTGAATGTGAGAAGCGGGCGCTATCCTTAGAGGAACCGATGGGCTTAGCATGAGTCCTCCTGCATGCAGTGCAGGGGCTAGCTCACGGGAGGAGATGGCTGTTGTGCAGGTGGACTCAATGGTCGCGGAGGTAATTCCGGTCCGTCCTCCTGAGTATGTGGCAGTGGATTGGTATGCAACACATAAGCCTGTAACTCACCGAGTTGCCTTTTCATTAACATCAATTCCTGTTCAGGGGTGAGCCTACTGGCGTTGGAGGGTGTTGCCAAAGCGTTCGTTACACCGTCTATAGGGAGCATTCATGAATATATAAGATTTATACTAATGTATAATCCCTTTTAAAATAATTGAGATCAAAAAGAATATACAAACAGAAAACAATGTTTTTATTTCATTGAAGTCGAGTACAAAACAAGTATATTGGTACATGGGTTAAGACGAAAGTAGGTATGATACAGTGGAAACTCTTAAAATTCTATCCGCACACAGCGTAACAGCAACAAAGAAACATAATGAGGAAGAGACCAAGCCTAGGGGTTGGCGAAGGAGTCTGAGGATCAGCGTGGCGGTACTCTCCGTACTGCTTCGGACGAGTTTATAAGCGTGCCAGGGCTTGGACAATGATTGCTTGGTACTCCCATGTTGGGCTGATAATCAGAAGGTTAAAGAGCCTTCCGCGCGCGCATAAAAAGAGTTGCCAAAGATGGTCGTTGGCGTCCTCGAAGGAGCCGTGCCTGGTCATATTCGGTAGTCAGTGCGACCACGGGGTCATCTTCGGATCCTCGGCTTCGATCCACGAGGATGTTAACTATCTCCAGCCCTTTGTCGAGGGTCGTAGAGTTCCCACAGTGGCGGTGGTTCGGTTTCATAGCCTTCCTCCCACTCACGGATATTCACCATATCTCGGCCATAGTCACATGTGCGGCCGGGATCGTCTCTCCTAACCATGTGGGTGATTCTTTCCTCATACTCCCAAATGGTTTCCCTGCAACATAGTTGGAGTGAATAGAGAACATTTTGTAATTCCACTATACCCTAAACTTTAATGCTTTGGAAGAGGATGTCATCATAAAAAAAAACAATTTAGTTATACTCATCAAAGAAACTTTGTATTTAATAAGTAGATAAGGTACACATTTTTCAGTATGGTTTAAACAATTGCCAATCCCAAAATCTCATAACTACATGTGTATATATATATACATAACAAAATTTATATAGCACCCTTAGTTCAGGAACTAGGCCCTGCCTCTTTATCCTTAGCCCTAGGAGGTGGTGGAGGCGGTCGGTGTCATGGCGCGAGCTACCCCGGGGGTCCGCGGTGGGCCATAGCGGATGCAACCTGCGGTGGATAGGCAGCGGCCAATGGGGCTGCCGTGAGGGAGCTTCATGCCCATCAAGGCGCCAATATCACGGCCCAAGGCGTAGGGCAAGATCGTCGTGCAGTACATGCGTAAAGCGTGCGATAGGGGAAACTTTCTTGTGGCGGCGAGTGTAGAAAAGTCTTGGAGGAGGGCCCACCATGAAGCTTGACCTCGGCCTAAGTCAGGGCTATGAAGAGAACTTGCGTATTTGAAGGCCGACAAAAAAAGCGGGTGAGGTGGTTCCGAGAGCACCTTCCCTTACTTGAGGAGTTTGAGGATCGCGACCACTTCCTTATCAAGTCCATGGGGACTTCTTCCTCCTTGAGCTCCTGTTGCTCCTCCTTCTTATCTTGAGGGTTATGATATAAATCTTCACCCTCATCATCGAGCGGAGGAACCTCAACCATATTGATGTTTGGGGCGTGAGGTCCCATAGCCGTGAAAGCATCAGTGCGGAGGTTCTTGAAGGCTGGTTCCGCATCACAAAGTCGAAGGCGTAATAGAGTCTCACAAGGCTCTAGGGTCTCTGAACTGCGGCCATTTGGTGCACCTCGGGGGCTTCGGTAGAAGTGAAGTCGATGAAATCATCCATACAATACTCCGCCAAGCTCATAAAGTACATGGTCTTTGCGCTTGCGTCTAAATCCGGCCACTCATTGATACGTCCGGATAATATCATCCAAGAGAAGGTATTCACCCTGGTGATAAATAAGCTGGAAGACCGTCTAACCACGACAAGCCTATAGATTGGTCGCGGTAGCGGTGGTAGCTCCTCGCTAGCTCTTTCCAGCGGCCAAAGTCACCCATTCCTATATGCTCGTCATCCCCCCTCCTCGGAGGATTACGGCAGCTTGCCCTTCTCTGCGGCGGCAGGTTTCATCCTCAAGCGTATTGGTCCATGAGGATGGCTAGGCGAAAGTAGCTTCCGGATCTGCTGCCCACGATCTTTGGACCACGGTAGGTGTTTACCCCATCGGAGTTTCCCTTCGGGACATCATAGGCATGTGTGTCCCCACCCTAGCATCTGCCGAACTATCTCGCTCCAAATACAAGTGGGGAGGATCCCTAGAGGAATACCAGAGGAAGCATTTCCTCCATGTAAAAATCAAAGGAATCCGGCATAGTGGGATCTGCTACATGTTAACAAGGAGGTCTATCGTTGGCATAGCAAAGGCTGCAGCGGTCGAAGGGGAACACTGTGGATCCCATTTCTCTCCATCAAGGTACCCGAGGCAGCAAAGGTGGCGGCAGCCATGAGCTAGAAGGGAGGAGAGGAAAAAAGCGTTTAAAATAACCCCTACGGTCCCCTTTTAAACCCTCTTAATAAAAGCTGATGTCGGCATTTTTATTTTAAATTTAACATGGAAAAAAAAAAAAACATTAAACTTTTAATTCAAAATAAAAGCTTCTTTATTAATTATCACAAAAAATATGTACAAATCACGGATCCCTTAAGTAGGCTAAGGTTGCTCCCCGTATCCTACGGTGAGGGCTAAATCCTTAGGCATTATGGTGACCCTCTTTGCGTGGATGGCGCCAAAGGTTGGCATCACCAA
Organism: Isoetes taiwanensis; assembly: GCA_021234155.1. Classification (NCBI taxonomy): domain Eukaryota; kingdom Viridiplantae; phylum Streptophyta; class Lycopodiopsida; order Isoetales; family Isoetaceae; genus Isoetes; species Isoetes taiwanensis. Next base: position 117,498 of record JAJEKV010000551.1, read on the forward strand.
AAAGTGCTACCAAGTAGGCTTGGTGACCTCTTGGGCGCCAAAATTACAAAGATGCGGAAGCGGAGATCGGTCTTAAATTTTTGTGCGATCTCCGTACCCGACCTCGAAAAGGCGACTTCGATTAGAAGGTCGGTGGACTTGCGAAATTGCGGATCTCCCGCAATGCCCGCGATGCGGGTCGGAACCGATGGGGCTTCATTGCGGCCCAGGGCGATGATGTTGGCACCGTCTTAGCCCGGTAACCCGGTGGGAGTTATCCACTCTAGCGCCTCCGGTCGGGCTGGTCTTCTTCCCAAAAGCCCGGCGGAGTCTTTAACTTATCTTTGTATTATTTGCCGGCCTTATGGCAACTCCTTCGCCCGGGCTTAGCGATTGGGATCGTGGGTTTTGGGTTCGAGCCACTCCCGGATGCACCTCCTCCTGTTGGTCCGCTGATCTTGTCGGTCCAGCTCCTCTTGCTCCAACTTCTCGCTCTTCAGAGCTCTCCTCGAGGTCTTCTTGGATCGAGCAAAAGTTAGACTCGCGACACGGCGATTAAGTTCAGCGTGGTACCTTAATGGCCATGAGACCCATATCTATCTGAATAGTGGTCGGATAGTCTATGCTAATGTGGGGATTTCTCCCCATACAAAGGCTGTTGGAACCCTCATGCCATTGGTATGGGGAACCTCAATAGCTCTCTGCCATCGATGGCCCTGACAAAGCCGTCTCAGAAATCCGGTACTCCCTACCCGGACTCTTTGTATCCAGGCCGCTCAATTTCCGATTGGTGGGTCTTCCACGGCAAAACCCTAATCCGGTCGGCCTCGATCCGTCGACATCTTCCTCCTCAGGTATGGCCTTCTTGTTCCGGGAGGATAAAATTTGATGAGCATCATCACCATATCGAGTTGCTCAACAAGGGTATAGGGGCTGGCGTAGGTTCAAATTAGGATGAGGAATGGCTACGAGAAGTGATAGGCGGGATATGGAATCTATCATTGTTCTCAAACCTATTGACCGGCTCATCCAACAAGATGTCGATGAGGGTCGTTAGCCATGTGCTTAGCAATCATGGCGTAGATCTCCCGATGCTCATGGTGGGCGGGTCCGGGCGCTCTTGGTAATAGCCATAGGGAATAGTGTCAAGGGAAGAGGATGATAAGGGTAGCTTAGGAGGCACAAAGCACAAGGGCCTTGATATCAAGGTCCGGTCCGGTGGCGATGGCGGGGCGGCTCGAGGCGGTTGGCCCAGCGGAAGCAAAAGCAAATAATGAGAAAATGGTTTGCTAAGCGGCCAATTAACTTTTAAAATTTCAAATTTTTTTTTTTTTTTTTTTTTCCTTATTAACTTCAAAATTTTATTATTAAAAAATATCTGGAAATCTGGCGCCACACGGTGATACGGGGCGCCCGATGGCATTATCTGGGTTTACGCCGGTTGGGTGTCGTCGAAATGCGGCGCGCCGAGTTGACTGGCGGGCCAGCGTTGACTTCGAGTCTGGCGGGTGGGCGCCCGGCGACATTCGGCGCACAACTTGGCTATAGCGACAAAAGCAAAGCGGGCCGAATTCGTTTTGGGCCTGCCCTTGACTATTTTCGCTGGAGTTATTTGTTTTAGGGTAATTCAGTCGCCCAATCCAATGGAGCCATCATCTTTGTCATTTGAGTTGCGGCACTGTTAGGCCTCAATCTTGGCCCCTCCACTTCAAAGCTACAATTCCTTAACAACCTAACACCAAACCAAACAACAAAAGAGAACTAACGACACATTGACTTAGCCTCCTCCTAACTACCGTTACTACGAGTTAGTGTTTGGCGGTGCTATGATTTCGAACAACCAAAATCACGGCTCACGATGCCTGCTGTGGCGCGGAGAATATATCGACCCTCGGACGTATACATCACGGGGACTTTCCCTCCCATGGCGATCATCTCACCATGGCGGGGCCCTCCGTGCAGTTGGGCCATCGATGAAATGAGGCCGAAGAAGGACCTGAAAGGGTCATTCGACATTACGCCTTCAATGGGACTCCTCGGCGGAAGCATGAATACAAGGGTTAGCACACAACACGAATATACATAAATACCCACCACGAAGGGTGGCGCATCCATCAATATACCAGCGGCATAGAATATACAGCTAATCCTAAGAAAAACACCCAAACCCCGGGTTCTACCCGGCTCGGACTCCGTGGGGATCGGTGACGGTGGGCCTCAAGAGATCGATGAGGCCGAAGTCTTGGCATGGCGTTGGGCGGCATAGAACATTGGCTAGGGTTGTCCACTCCATCCGCCCCTCCACATTGCACACTTTGCGGATGGGTCAATTCATGCTATGGTTTTGCTATAGCCTTGGGAGGCATAAACTCGGGGCATCACCCTCTGAGCCTACTCGGGTTCATGGCGCCTGGTCCGATGGGGGCAGGTCGGGGCGTCCCCCTTCGGAATCACGGTGGTTCCATGGGTGAGCTAGAGAATCGTGCGCATCGGCGACCCCCGCATCCGTGCCAACTTACTCACCCTAAATCTACTCAAAGTGCAAGGTGCTCCATCACGGATCACACCTTCCCACCGAGGGGAGTGTCAGGACCCATACCCGGCCCCTCGTGACCGGCTATCGAGGCCTAGCCCAGCGTAGGAGTCGGGAGCCTTGTATGCTCATGCAAGACCCACCCCTCATGTCACCACTTGTGTTCCTTGTGCGGTGCTAAGCCGGACCATAGCATCTAGGACCCGGTGGGTTCTTGTGCCTGCAGCCGCAAGTAATGGGACTTTCTGAGGCGTTATCTAGGAGCATACTACTATACGCGGTTCGGGAGGCCTCTACCCCGTAATCCCCGTTTGAGTCGGACCAAACAAAGAATTAACAATCCATCCTTTGAGTAAGAACCAAAATTGAATATAAAGAGAACTTGTTTGTACAATCAAGGGTTAGTCTCTATGATTGAATTACAAAGAGAACAGAGAGAAAACGGACACAACCAAGTGTTAACTAGAATTCACATAGCCACCTACCTGAATTCTGGCTGGACTCATTCCATGGGCGCCTCCATCTCCTGGCGGTTGAAGATGCATTTGTGGCTTCACGGGGGGTGGTATGGGGTTCTCTGCGGTTGGTGGTTGATGGCTCAGCTCCGGCCTTCCTTGGTCAGATCTTCAGGAGTCAATCCCGGGGATAGGGGTCAAGTTGGCATCAAACTTGGCAATCCCCATCTTTGCCTAATCGATTGGGACAAGGTGGCGCCTTCCCAAATGGGTAATTATCCTAATTTCCTAGGTTATAGGTTATTATTAATAATGTGTTAAATTAGCATAGCTAATTTAATCCTTTATAGGTAACCCCTAGGTTGCAATTAAGTTCCCATACCCCATGGTAAGCGTACCTTTAGGGAGTGGCGTGCTTGTATTTATGCGTGTCATTATAGTAGCCCGTATAAATACGTGGAGCGTCACATACAAGGCACGACCTTGACAGTGTATGGAATAGAATCGAGTTGTTCCAATAGAGCTTGAATTACCATCTTTAAGGCTGGCACACAAAATTAACTTGGAAATGGAAGAGGCACTCAAAGATAGATTTGCCAGGTTGCTGCAATTAGAGGAACATAGATTTGAAGCTGAAAATGCCATTTTGTTGAAGAAGGCAAAAGATATAGTAGCTTTCAAGGCTGCTCATAAACTTCAAGGCACTTTTAAGAATGATGAATTAGTGCTGAAGTGGAACAAGGCCAAAGAGAAAGTAGCCAGAGAATTTGAGAATTTGTGGGAAGGACCATTTGAAGTTGTTGGTACAACAGGCAAAGATTCATATTGGCTAAGGCCACTGATTGATGGAAATGAACTGCTCAACCCTATCAACATTTTGCATCTCAAGAGGTATTGGCAACAACACGTTGCCTTATTTTTATTTGAATAAATATGCTTTAGAGTTAATTATTAGATTTCTGTAGGATTGTTCTTGCTGCAGTAGGATAGTTCTTTTTTTTTTTCAAGACGTTTAAATATTTTAAGTAGTGAGCAGTCTAAAAGTTGATTTGCTTCAGTCAAGTTTGGTTTATTTCAGGTAGAAAAAGGACTAAGCAACTCTTCAAGTGCATACAGAAGTGCAGAATCAAAGATCAATTGAGAGCAGTGTGCAAGTGGTCAAATCCAAGGGTTCAAGCTTAACAAGCACATAATTTCCACGCAGGAGTATCTGCCATGCATTTTGTCATGCATTATTCCCATCTGTATTCAAAAACATGCATTATTCCCATCTGCCTTCATAATTAATTTCATTAAGTTGCTGACATCCCTGCCATAACAGCAACTCAAGTTATGCTAACAGATTCTTGTCATCTACAGGACCATCAGCAAAGAACTTACACAGTCATCAGTTCATAAGTTAACCAGAATTCATTCAGACTCTCTTCCTTTTTTACAAATCCCTGCACTATATCAAACTACCTACACAATTCCACAAGGCAGAGTCAATGAGTTAATTCTAATGATCATTTGTCATGCAGGTTCACCAGTCATGCCATCATCATTCTTCATTTGTTGTCCAATACCATGAATACTTGACTCTTGCTCCACACAAGGTACTCATGTTGCCTATCACCTTCCCATCTAAGGCAACTATCTGAAGACAATGGAAATATTCTTTAGCTCCAAGAGGCTGGCAGACCAGCCTGCTTCCTTTTTTTAGCATGATGCTGCCATGCTATGGCAGCATAGAAGAGCATTACAATGACATGTTTAAACCTGCATATTGACTTGCACATTTGAATATAAAAGCTGCAGATTTGAAGACTCTCATCCCTGAAGATCACAAGTAGACACTTGCTTGAAGAGCCAAGGAGAGGACATTCATTGAAGATCACATAAGCTAAGCAAAGAAGTGAGATTCAAGCAAAACAAGCTAGAATTTGAAGATTGGAAGACCCCTCAAATTGACTTGGTATGTGGCTAATTTTTTAGTTCTTGGCATGATTCACCTCTTCACATGATTCACCTCTTGAGTTCATCACCATGTTCCTATTCAAAAACACCCCACTTGCCTCATATTCCATGTCCCACCTTCATATCCCTTTGCAAATTTGGCAAATAGCCTTTTCTCTAGTCAAAACATATCATTCATGCACCATTCACATATCACACACTCATTATGCCACCACCACGTTGAAAAAGCAAAAATTTCCACTCTATTTGGCCTCTCCCATGATCTAAGATCATATTCTCTCTCTAAAAGTCAAACTAGAGAGAGAAAGTGCACAAAATTTTCAAGAAAGCATAAAAAAGGCAAACAAACAAGTTGTTACACAAAAGTGCAAGCTTATGTGCGCTAGTGCCAAATTGATCCATGTCACCATCCAAAATTGCCAAATCCTCATCCACATCACCATCATGCTTGCCATGTCATCACATACATGTCACCCTCTATAAAAATTTTCAGTCTTTCAAAATTTGACCTAAGTAAAGTCATTTTGGCACTTAAAGGGACATATTGTGCCACATCATCACCAGTGCCTCCATATCACCCTCACGTGTCACACACATCATTTCCACCTCACAAAAAGGTTTTGACTATAAAAAAGACATTTTGCCAACTTGTTTGACACATCATCATTCCATATTGCCATGTCATCCTCCATTTGCCAACTCACCATACCAACTTGCCACTTCATCATATTTTGCCCCATTTTGAGTTAAAAAGACCAAATGTTCTTTTTGCAAAAAAGATTCTTCCAGCAACAATAATACGCTCCTCATCACCACTAATATGCTTGCTCGCGGAAGTGGGTATGTGGCAGTAGCCCCGCCCCTCGTTTGCGTCTTTCTGCCCGTGCATTACCTAAGTTATCAATCGGCTAGTCGAGAGTAGCTAATTGGAGCTATAGAACAAGATATTGTCCCGGTGTCAAGATAGTGACGGCATGCATAGAAAGACCGACCCATCAAATCAATTCGAGAGAAGGATCAAGCACTCATCGGACCAGCTAAGTAGGTAGGTCCGGGTCCGCCGCATCGTATATCTATAACGCGTACGACCACGATCGATATTAGAGGATCTTGATATCTATCTTGATATCTCTATATCTTTTTATTGTTATCTAGAGAATGTTATTGGTAATGTCTATAGATAGTAGTGTATGTGAAACTTGACTCAACGGTGGAGCATAGCCTTGCCAAAAGGCTGGAGGTTGATGGTCCAAGTCCTTTTTTCGCTCGTCCAGGTCACCGCCTTCTTTCTTTAGATCTGCGTCCAACTGGGGCTACAATGCGTCGCGTAATGCCATATATAGGTCAGTATGAGAGTTGTTTTGGCGGGATGCAGCGGGCCAAGCATTCACCAAAAGTATAGAGGTCGGCGGGGCTGCCCCCCTCACCAACACTTTTGGCCTCTACATTGATGGGGTTAGAACCACGGCTTCTGCCTGCGAGCATGGGGGATGGCATACGGCTTTTGCACCAGGTCATCCGCCCGGCTCATCTATCTGGGGCGATGTTGACCTTGGCCCACACACCGAAGCTATGTAGTCTCATCACGGATGCCACTGTGGACACGTGCAATGGGGCTCTGGACATGCTTGGCGTGAATCGGCCAAGACGGGGTGGTCCTCATATCTCTTCCGCCACCCCGCCTCCTCTGCACTCACATATCGGGGACAACTGTAGAGGTCATGCCCACCTACAAGTACCTAGGGTGGAGTTTCCCTCCTCGCTCTGTTGGGAGGCGTCCATCCGCTTTGCAGGTGTGGCATTGGAAAGCGCTTTATGCCATCTGAACAAAGTCCACGGGCGACCTCTATGATTGGGGCCATCGGTCACATCCGTTTTGAGGGCCGGCGAGCCTCGTTTTTAAATGCGGGTCGAGGTTTGAGGCCCTATCGTCTCTTTGGCCTGGAATGACTTGGAGCAAAAGTCACCGGAAGGCATTTTGGCACGGGCACTTGGGGTGAAGCCTTCAGTCCCTATATCGAGTTAGCGTAAGGAAACCGGATTCTTGCCGCTTCAGGGCAGCCCTTGATAGACACGGCGTCTATTTTGAAAGTGGTGGGTGATGCTCGGCTCCCTTTTTGGCTTCTGTTGTGGCAATAGGCCGCAGCGGCTCGGCCTGCTGGAGGGTAAAGAGATCGCTGGTTCGCCGGATGGAGCGATGCGAGAGCACAAAAGGCAAGGCGGTGGACACGAGAGGCCGATTGTGACAGCCCTCACGGAGTACTCGGACGCTTGCTTCCTTGGCAAGCTCACGGACCCCAGCTCTAGAGCAGGTCAAAATGTCCCATTACAAGGAGCACATCAACCCCGTGTTAGCCGGGGCCCGGCAGCTACCTGCGTTCGCTGCCCACCAAAAGCCGCAGACTCATTGCCTCCATTCGGGCATTGTGTGCCCACCATCTTTGCATCGAGATGGGCGGTGGATTGGGGAGCCCCGCCAGGGGTGGCTCTGTCGGTCTTTGTCAAATGGTTGCCATTGAGGATGAGTCTCACACTTTCGAGTTGCCCGGCAAAGATTCGGATCGGGCCAGGACGCTCCCTTAGTGATGCGGACGGACTTGCCCCTACATTTGCTTTAGATGAACACACCGTCAAGATGCGTGCTGCGGGGTCGCATTATATTGAGGAGGTACTAGATCTGCGAGCTCCCCTTTGCCCCGCTGGCTGCCTCGATCGGGCACTACGAGGTGCAAAGTGCATGAGTTTATATATTTGTGTGTTTTGCATTACGTATATTAGAACAATTTGTCTAGGCGATTGCCGCCGCGGTTTTTCCCTCGAAAACCCGCCGGGCGGGAGTTTTTAATCGGGTAGTAATCCGCTTGCTGGCGCTTTTGTATTGGGTCCCATAGACCGATTGGTCTCCGTGGACGATAAAATACCTTCCTTCCTTCCTTCCTTAAGACTTTGGCGAGAAAACAATAAGATGCATCTCTACGAAGTCGAGGAGGAATGAAGACGATCAAATATGGCACAAAAATTAAATCCGATTTCAGTCAGACCCAATCCTAATCGTAGTTCAGATTCAGGTCGGTTTGTTGAAGTATCATAGAGCATCAAAAAAGATTCCATGTGCAAAAAAGAATTTCCAAAAAAGGCCTTGTTTAGACTTTTTTTGAGTTATTGGGAATCGTGCCAAAGTTCAAAAAATAAAAAATAAAAATTCCTACCTAATCTCCTCCCTGGGTCTAGACTCTCCCCATCCAATCTCCCCCTGCCACGTGGTACACCCGGTGTGTGGGGCAGTAACGAACCGAATCCCACGTGGGCATAGCACGTAATATTAATAATCCACGTGTACCAGGCCTTATATATCCAAGTCTGCCTTTTTGAAAAATGCATGTGGGATAAATGGGCCAAAATTTCTCAAGAACCCTAAAATCCAAATCATGCCAAGATCCGGCCATTTCTCTGGAATCTACCACCTAATCATTGCTAAACACCCTTGGATCTACTCATTCTAGGCCAAGAACTACAAAAGTAAACTAAAAGACAAGATTATGAACCGAAATTGCCAAGAACGGACCGGAATAGAGCATTTTGAAAAGAAGAATTGTTTACAGAGAATTTTCGAGGGTTTTGGGCATGAGAATTGACGAAGATTGCTTATTCTGAGACCGATTTTAATGACTCTTGCTTGAATCTGTCTTTCGAGCTTCAGAATCTAAGGATTACCTGATTCTACCATCTTATTTGCTATTTTGAAGATTGTTTTGATCCTGTACCCAAGACTACAGAGCTTAGGAATCTGTTTTATGTTTGTGTGCTATTGAGATGAATGAAAATCGAACCCTTGGTGACATATCTGAGTTTAATTTGCACTCAACTTTCAAAGCAAGGTAAAACAATAAGGTAAATTGTTTATCAAAAGCATACTGTGAACTAGATTACATCATATTCCACTCTGTAGGATTAAATTCCACATCATAACTAGACTAAGTTGCATTCAGCGTAAATCAGTGCATACATTCAAGAGGTTTGGTGATTGCAAATAGATCGAGTGCACTTATAGAGAATAATTCATCTAGGAGAAAGCATAAAAAGCTTGAAAAAACATAAAAAGAGCATTCTAAACTCGCCTATTCTCAGTAATCTTGCATATCTTTGCATTTCTCAAGTTAAAATTGCATTCTCAAGTTTTCTGCCGCATTCCTGATCAAACAAACACTTCTCCCTTGATTGCAGACTACTAAAAACTGTAGAGCATGCTTAGAGCTCAGGAAAGATCATCATAGAATTGATTTGCCAAAATCTGCTTGCTGTTTTCTCACTGTAACAGTCTGGCTGCAAAAATTTTAAATTTCAAGGCCTTCCTACATCTACTTTTGCAAAAAGAGAGTGTTTGATCCTTGTGTGCAGACATACCAGAGAGAGAAACAATTGTCAGAACTAAAAAAGGATTCATATCTTTTGATCTGCAAAAAATTGCTCATTGCCAGGGATATTGACTCATTTTTTACCCAGTCAGAAGTGCAATTTGAGTGATCTCTGCAAATTTTTTCATGAACTTTGACTTTTTTTTAAGACTCTAATGTTAGAAATCATGATCAGATGTTCTTAGCTTGCAAATGGCATCTTTCTTTCCAAGACAGTCTTTTTTCTGATTTTGGAAAGCACTTCTAAACTTGTATTCAAGCTTTCTTGTTTGGATTTTCTCACACAGAGTGGTTGCTTAAGCAACCTGGAGGTTCTAAACCATTGATGTTGAAGGTTTGCCAGGAATACCCTCAACAAAATGCAAAGGCTTTAAATGTTTGACCTCTTTTTGCAATGAAATAAGAGATGTGCATGCATCTCAAGCATTTAAACATGCACCTGAGGGCAAAAGTATGCTGGTGGGTTGCAAAAGCATGCGTTCGGATGTATGCTTTTAGCGAGGTTTTAGTCCACTTAAAGCACCCTTGCTTCTTCTTATTTTGGATGTTATTGGGCGTAACTACTCGTCAATTTTTCCACGCCATTCATGCCCACTTCAGAAAAGAACAGTTAGGAAATGATTTCTGGAATTTTGGCTGGATTTCTGCGCGAGTGGTGGTATGTTGTATAGTTGAATATCTAACTACTTCCAGCTCATGGCTCCCGCAAATTCTCCCGCCAATTCACCTATTCTCTCTCAGTCAAGAAATTCATGGCGCTCCCTGATACTGCCTTCGAGGCAATCACATGTTTAGCATTGGATTTTCACTTAGATGGTTTCTAATATACTAATCTAGATTTATCGGATCTCACTAAAACTCGGGAGATATCGCGTGATGATCCAGTTTCAATTGCAATTTACAAGAAATTGGATGTACAGAGAAAGAGAGATGCCAAATTGAAGAATATGATGAAAAAAGCAGTGGTTGAATGAGAAGATCTTAGCTAGAGACACATGCAAGAAATAGCCAAGCTTACAGTTGAGTACTTCAACAAGCTTTATCAAGAAGAATTCACCCGATATCAAGACAAATGTGATGAAGAGTGTCATTCATCACCACCAAAATGGGAATTTCAGAACTTGGAATTTTGTCAAATCCGAAAGAATGCAAGGTAGCAAGGATGTTGCTCACCTAAAATAGACAATGGCGACCACAAAGAGCCAAAGAAACCATGGTGTTTGGCGAGCCAGAACCTCGACATTGCTGATGGTCACATCCAGAAAATTGAGATGCAATTCGACTATGGCAGGCCTCTTAGGTACATCTCTATCTTGATTGCATGTCTGTGTTTTTTAATGCTTTTAAACGTTTGAATCTGCTGAGTGGTGCTGCTGGGAGAGATTTGTTAAATGATATGCAATCTTTCTTATGATAGGGTCCACAAGAGCAACAATTGCAACTGCTGCATTGAGGAAATTGGAAGCCGTACTTGGAAATGGTCCATGGTCTAAATCCCAAAGGAAGATGGGGTATGATTCTCTCACCCCTGCTTGCAAACAAAGCATTGTGGAATTCTAGAAACATAATAGCGAGTGTCTCCTTGCAAGAAGGATGTTGTGAACTCTTTTGAAGACTCAGGCTTCTTAATTTCTTATCCCTTGCTCTTTATGGAGGTTACATAGGTATAAGTTTCCATACAAAAACAAGGAACAAAGCCAACAAAGGGAAGGGAAAGAAACCTGTTGTGCAAGCTTTCAGTGCTCTTGATGTGAGTGTTATCGTGAGTATTGCAGGGATAGATATAGGGGAGGACATACACGCCAAGGCGTGCCTAGACAGTGACTGTATAGCAGGAATGATTTCACAAGAGCGAGGGTCAGAGTTGGACCATTTGCACTTGCAGTGTGTGTTTAGGATGGACTTGACAATGCCTAACTTAGTCAATTCACATTTGAAGCATGCTTTGAATTGGATTGAGCATAAGCCCCTTGGTGGAGTCATTATTTGCAAGACTTTGCATGACATGTGCTTGCATTATTTCAAAGGAATGCTTAGATATTAACTGAAGGATCTGGATAAGTTGCATTTCAAATACTATGCAAAGGGGGTGTCTGCAGAGCAAACGGAGAAAGGGGTACACATTGTATGGAGTAGGCAAGATCAAGAACTATATCGTGCTAGACAAGCAAACTTTATTGCAGCATGGCAAATATTTTGTCATGTATGATGAAAGGAAGCGGAGGTCCCTTACCTTAGTCTATGCTACACTGTAGCATGAATGCTAAGGATTGAGAAGTTTATTTTGTCCGGTGCTTGGGTGCTACCATATAATACCGTGCACATTAGCCAAGATCGAGTTGAGGTGGCATAGCGCTTGACCCTCACCCCTCACACAAGCGTCCATAAAGATGTACGTTGCATATCTGTCGGCTTTCTATGGATGTTGTTCCTATTCATAGAGTGGAAAAAAGAAGAAGGAGGTTTTGAGATGATAATAGAAATGCTAAGAAGCTAAATGAAGTTGACGGCTCATCTAGCGGTTTCTCAAGTGACAAAAGTAGCAATGATTCTTTGGACGATGGATATGAAACAGATATTCCGAGAACTTTTCATGTCGAAGGCACTGAATATGAAGCATAAACTCCAGCCGTTATTCCACCAGAAGATCCAGAATTCCCTCCCTTCCAGGATTACATTCCTTTGAATCATAGAGATCATACTTTAACTATTTCTTAGGCATAGTATGTTTTGTTTAATACATAGATTTCCTTTTGTTTCATTTTTTTGTGCTTTGTTCTTCATCTAACACTTGTTTGTGTGTTTAGTTGCCAGTGGAGATACTGAACAAGCAAGTGATTCACTATTTAGCCCTTTCACTAATATCAATTTCGATGCATCATTCGATGAACAGAAGGAGGTTGACAACGCGTTGGAGAACGTTTTGGACATGGAGAATGGGCCATTCTTTGATGCAGCTAAGATGACAAAGCATGTAGTTAGGAATATTTTTGATGTCCAAGTGTCATTATGTGCAACACTTTCAACATCCTGGAGGAATTTTTAACAACAATGGATGACGAGCGAGTGAGAGTGTCGGTGCGAGAGCAACGTGTTCTTAGGGCCGAGATGAACTGGATGAGAGCCCTGTTAGTGCATAACCTGAAAGGCTTCACTGAGCTTGCACAAGAGCACCCACAGACAATGGGTGCATAAACAAAAATAAAATAAAATTGAAGCTTTTGTGTTTCATTGTGCTATGGAATTTTTCCATTATGGATTTAAATAAAAGAATATCAAATACTTAATACATTACTATGTCTAATGGTTTCTGTGTTCATGAAGTTGCAAATGCCAAGAAATGCCAAGTTGCAAATGCCAATAAAAAAGAAGAAATTATAGATTCAAAATCTTGAATTACTTGCATTATCTTCGTTATGAATTCTTATTTTCAAATGAAAAAAAAAAAATTTCAAATGAAGAAAATTTTTGTTTGGGTATGTTATGGGAGTTTTCTTTCCCAATGGTTCATATGCCATTCGTTTTTTTGACAATGTTTATTGAATTTTCATTTTCTTCCCAATTCGAAAAAAAAGATCTCCCATATGCAGCATGCATATGCTCGTCTATCTCTAGAATCCTGGATCAAAATGGTATCACATGCAGATTTTCTCTACACACAACATAATTGAAAATAAATTACAAGTATAATGGACTAGCAACTTTATATACTTTTAACACACATGTTATTGAGCTAAAATATCCTCCAACAGAGTATCCAGAGAAAAAATAGTTGTATTATACCTAAATCAGCTTCTGGATCTCTATCAAGAACCTTTTTGTATACGTAGAATATGTGCTTGTAGATAATGATTTTCTTTCTTTGTTGGATAAATGGGGAATTTTGGATCCTAGGGCATCACCAAGGGCAATGCTTTTGGCACCGCCATTCAAGTGTCACTTGCCTTTTCTGTCTTCTAGGATTTTGAAAAAGAATATACGTTGACTAGACTAGCCACTAGATTAGTTAGCCTTAGATTATCCACTAGATAGAGTATCGAATCCCCCATAATTAGTGGACAAATTGAGCACTTGAAAATAAGCTATGTAAATGTTGTCAAATAAGAGCACTTGAAGAGAAATACTGCACTTGTCCAACATTTGTGAGTGTTAGAGAAACATATTGTCAAATGAGGCATGCACATATTCCTCAGCATGTTTAAGATTTTTTTCCGAAAACTCTTCGAGCAGGGTTTTGCAATCCTGCATAGCAATGAGTTTATTGCTTTTTATGGTCTTGGATTTCATAGACCATTTGATCTCTGTGGATAATAAAAATTAAATCAAATCAACTTTTTTGTGCATGTATAAACAAAGATGGTTATTTTGTTTGTCATATCTTTGGCATGAATTTGTTCTACGCTAAAAAAAAGGCTTTTGTGGTATAGTAAATGCTTGTGATGTATGGTGCTTATGGAGGGAGCCTGGGGCCGCAATCCGTGATATTGGCCCGCGCGAAAAGGCCTTTTTTATAACTTTAATGGCTTAAAGTGAATCGCGGCCATTACGGCGGTCAAGGCAACACTAAGCAATTTCGTCGCCGCTAATGCGCCACGTGGCGAGGTATAAAAGTTTTTTACGTTAGCGGGCCCTTTTCTCGTTGTCGCCGAATCCGGTGACATTCTTTCTGTTTCGGCGATGACTCGGTTGTCTTTTTATCGGGCTGCTTTGCCTTTTTTCTCGGGCCATTTTTGAATCCATTGTTCATCTTTGCCCCAAAAGTTTGGCGAGTGTTCACCAGTTTTGCTTAGTTTCTTGAGATTTTTCTTTGGTATTTCTTTGTCTTTTTCTTTGGCATACTACCGATAATCCTTGAATCCATTTTTCCCCGTAACGCCCGACGGTTTGGCGAACTTTGGCGAAGTTTTTCTTAGTTTCTTGAGTTTCTTGAGATTTTTCTTTGGGCGAGACTGACGTCTTTTTTTCGGGCGCTTACCCTTGAATCCATTGTTCCTGCCTGACCGAAGTTTTGGCGAACTTTATTTTAAATTTCTTGATTTTTTTGTCGGCGGCCGCCTTTGAATCCACTTCGTTCGCCTTTGTGACGAAGTTTGGCGATTTGTCTGATGGAGGTTTTCTTGAATTTTTTTCGTAAATGTTGTTGCATGCAACTTTTAACTTGCTTTTTGCTTGTTTAGGATATTGAACAACTGTTTGGACGCGTGAATCTTGATAAATGGTAAGCATGCATGTTATAATATGATATTATTTTTTGTAAGATTCTAACACTGTTGTATCTTTTGTTTGCAGGTTTCTGTGGAGAGGTTTATCGAGTGCTTCATCATGGCGTGTGTCATGCTTTTGATCTTCATCTGTTGTACTTGAGATGTTTTGAATGCAAAGACTTGTTTTGAATGCAAAGTCTTGTTTTGAATGTTGAAAAACTTGTATGAAAAGAGTAGACCATTATAGAAAAACTTGACCATTATAGAAAAACTTGCAAGGAAAGACTAGACCATTATGGAATATAATGGCGGTCTGAAAAACAGTGAAATTGCTTAGTGTTGACGTTTACGTTCCATGCAATGGAGTATATTGGCAAAAGCTACATGTTAGGAAAATGATGCATTTTCTTTAAACAAAACCTTGATATACTTAAAGTGAATTGTAGCAGGTTACTTTTGGTCAAGGCATTCATAGTTTATTCTTTAATTACTAATGTTATATATGTAGTGGGAATAATCAACATGTTGAACATTGAAATAGGTCTTATTTAAACAATAGATTTCATTCTCATTATTAATGGTATACTTCTTTAGCATTTCACCGTGGGCCTCATTAATTTGTGTATAAATTGGCATTGTTTTGAAGGATTTGATTTACATGATATAATCATTGGTTTAGTAAAACCAAATCAGACTTAGTAGTGATAGGGACCTTAAAAATCCATTCCCTCGAGGTTCACGGGTTCAAGGTCCTGTGGTAGGAACCTTAAATCTGCCATACGTATAGATAATCACATGTAAACTAGCTTTTAGTATAAGGTATTGCGGCTAGGTATTAGATTGGCTTTCATATGACATGTAGAATGTGATGTAGCTACTAAACTCATGATGTGATGGTGAAGAGACTGACGTCCTTCAAAGAAAAAGGGGAGGAAGAAAGAAAAATCAAACTTGGTAGTGGAGATCTATATCCTTGTATTTTTTATCACCTTTTATCTTATTGCAGTTTATTTATAGATCATTATATATTTATAACATAATTTTGGCTAAACAAAAGGATTCAAAATTTTAAACTATGGGCTAAAGTTTGCCAAAAGCATTTAGTAAAACCTTATAATCGTCATACTAGAATAAGGATGGCGAAGCCATGACATGCATGAGAGAATGTGGCACCATTTTAAAATATTTATTTTACAAATAATAGTAGTTGAACAATAGGAGCTTGTCATAGAGATTAGATTTGTGTGTTTATAGGAGGACCTCTATTGATCCTTTCAAGCCACATCTTGCATATCCTTCATCTTGTTCTTTGTGTGATAGGACAAAGAATACTGACACATCAAATAGCAATGATGTGTCGTTGACTCATTCCCTTAAAGGGAGAAAATGAGCATTCATTAACATTTACTAGAGACGTGTGCGTGTGTGTGTGCGTGTGTGTGTGCGTGTGCGTTTGATAAACAAGGAGGTCTTCAAATGATCAAGGACAACTTTTAGTGGAAATGACAAAAGAATGCAAAATTGAAAAGGTGGTAACGACACTTGCGAGTTTGATTGTTGACAAGACACAATTTATTCATAGTCAGGGTCATAAGTAAGACGGGTGTTTGGACCTATAGCAAGCAAAGAAAGCAACACCACGACACTTGCGAGTTTGATTGTTGACAACACACAATTCATTGATAGTTTGGGATATAAATAAGACGAGTTTTTGGACAGAAAGCAAGCAAAGAAAGTGACACGAAGAAGCTCATGTCCATGATGGTTGTCTGAGTGCATAGGGAAGGGGCACGACCAAAGATGATGACAAAAAAACGTTGGGAATGGGACCTTAAGTTATCAACAACTGACACATTGGGATTATGCAAGTTTGTATACAAAATGGAAATTGGTCGCCCGTTTGCTCCGGAAGAGCATTCTTGTGAAGCCACGTAGCAGTGGCCTACAATGTTGAATGGAAGTTGGATGAGCCGTCATCCAGTGCTCATCCGATGAGCACAGAAGCGAAGAACAGGTAAGATTTTGGATTTTTGGTCTGGCTCCCAGTTTCCCATTTTGTAGGGGAATGGCCAAAGGGGCTGGCTGGGTTTCAACGCAACGGCAGACCCGCTCCCGGCTGCGGGGCCCCTGTCGGTCGTGGGGCCCCTGCCATTGTTGCGGAAACCTAGCCCCTTTGGCCATTCCCCTATACAACGTGCAGACTACTCGGGCAGTTTTATAGTTTTATGGAAGGGAAAGGCAAGGGACACACCCCTTTCTATGAAGGAAAGATGGATAGATAGTACCTTTTACTTTTTAACTAAAGTAGACTAGGCTATTTCAGCCGTCTAAGCCAATTGAATCATGATACTTGTTACGAATTCTTTTTTCTCAATCTCTCCTGCTATTGCTGCTTCGCTTTCAAAATCCCCAATAGCTCTAACTAGATAATTTGCTGGTATATGTCATGCTCCACCGGATTTTGCATATAAGCTAATGAGTATTTGCCAGATTTTGAGAAGAAAACCCACAATCTTTTTGCCGGCAAACCAAAACTCAAACCGGAAAATAAGATTAAGGAGACTGGCCCCCTATTTTTCGATGTCTGTTGGTGCAATTCTTTATGGTCAATTTTCTGGTCTATGTTTTGTATATTCTCTATCAAACATGATAGCCACCATCTGAGGCCAAAAACAACCTAGCCCTACTTTATGTTGAACGAATGGCCCATTGGGTCATTTTCTATCCCAGTGATATCCCAGTTAAAGGGCCATCTGACGAATGGCGTTGGGCCTTTTCTTGGGCCAGTAAATGGCCCAGAGGGCCACTCCCCTATACGGAAAGGAAGAAGGAAGGAAGGAAGGAAGAGGAGGAGTGAAGAGGCCAAATGGGTAGGTATGAAAAATTGGCCATAAGTTGAAATGGGGACAAAGAAGGGACACGAGTTTTGTGTGTACCTATGCATGAAATATGCCTTGCTGACACGTCAGCAACCTACCCCTTGGACTTTAGGTCCTTGCCGTAGTCCTTTGCCGTGCATTTCCGGTCTGCCGTCCTCCCTAGGTCCTTTTATATAATATACCCCACCTACTTTTCTACCTAAAAGTATAATTTTTTTTTCCCATCCCGCTTTTTTTTAACCAGTTGTTTCGAAAATAACCCATTTAATAACGATCTATTGGTCTTGTTTAGATTCGCCACTTTGGAATACACCCATTTACCACTATTGTTTTTGCCTTAAAGAATTGTATGTAGACTTATCTATTGTCTCTACCTTAAAGAATTGTATGTAGAAAGGGAATATATTGTACACTAATGTAAAACCCAGGAGATTGAGGGAGAATCTGTCACACAACACTCCACCGACGCGCCCTACTCTACGCATTGCCTTAAACAAACAAACAAACATGCCTATAGATTATTCTTGTGGCATTGCATCAGGCTAATCTGCTTTGCATCACACTCAGCTTTTCTTACCGCCTTTCTCATTCTAAAAGCTCAAAAAGCATCTGTTCTCTGTCTTTATCCTCATAAATTTCAGAATTTCTCTGTCTCAATGCTCTCCACTGCTACAACTTACAAAGATTACACACCTACCTTACTATGTTCTAAATCGACAACACAAAAGCCTACTCTATGTTATTCTTAAAGGCTCTTTTCATTCCTTTTTTACATTGGATAATATCCTTTATGTTGCTCAATTGTGCTATTGATACTTTATTGTCATATTAGGAACAAGCATTTCATCTTCATTGTACATTTTTAGACTAGCCATTCATGAGCCTCACACTTATTGTGGACCCAATTACATATAATATAGCTCATTGGACAAAAGTGCTATCGATTCCTTTTTAGATCTATGTAAAGAAGAATATCATAAATCCCAAAGCATATACATGATTATGATCTTTGAGGAAACCAAGGTGGACCTTAACATACTAAAATGGAAAAACATGTACTATACCAGAAAGTTAGCTATATATAAATTCATACTATTTTTTTCTAGAA
The DNA here is from genome assembly GCA_021234155.1 of Isoetes taiwanensis. Taxonomy (NCBI): domain Eukaryota; kingdom Viridiplantae; phylum Streptophyta; class Lycopodiopsida; order Isoetales; family Isoetaceae; genus Isoetes; species Isoetes taiwanensis. Next base: position 136,027 of record JAJEKV010000551.1, read on the forward strand.
TTTACTTGAAGAACCACAATGTAATAATATGATTCCCATAGATCGATTGGTGTCCATGGATGTACATGCTACTCATATCTATCAAAAATAATTTGTTCACAGATCTATCATGTATCTTCTATTCCTTATTGCATGCAACGTGAACAACCTCATACAAATTAGTTCAACAATTTAGATTGTGAAGGATGATCTTCCTTCATTTGATAGGTATGGCATGTATTTGGTTCCACCGTCGATCCATCCGTTTTAAAGACAAAATTAAAGAAAAGCATGAAGGGCAACTCAAACTAGAAGACAGAGGAAAACTCTAGATGAGGGCAGGTAAGTATCCGGTGAGCATACGTTGTCATGTTTTATTGCTTTGTTAGGCCATTTTCTAGATCCATAAATATTTTAACAGTAGGCATGTTGTGCAAGACATGACTACTGCCTTGTTTTATGCTAGACAGTCTAGAAATCAGGGGTGAGGTGTAGAACGATAAGGGGGGCATAAGTGGAAGAGGGAAGACAGGTGGTGGAAGATTTTGAATGGGTAAGGAAGCAGTGCTAGAAATTCTGGTTGAGAAAGCATTTGCAGAGACCTGGCAAAACTGTGGAGGTTTCCGAAATCTTGAGGAGGCAGAGAAGCCAAGCCAGTAGAAAGCAGTGGGTGGGAGAGCCAGGGGAGATGGTTCTTTTTCATACCAGTTCTAGTAATGTTTCCATGAATAAAAAGGAAGGATCTAAATGAGGAATATCCCGAGGGGGCAAAGAGGATGACATAATTTATTTAATGGAAAGAACATGGGTCCAACATGTGCCACAATTGGGCCCTATTGGACAAAATAAGATGACAAAGTTCCATTAATATCCAGGTCCATGTGACCGTAGTACCCGTAGCACGGATTCTTTTCGCACGTGAATAAAATATTTCAACTAAAAATATAAAACCTCCTAATTTAAAAAAAAAACCAACGGCCCCGATCGCCCTCCATTTTTATCCCTCCCGTTAAACATACCGAACCCTCCGTACATACGGTCCGTATCTCCGTATCCCCTTTCTAAGAACGGTTTCAGAGTGAGTAGCTCAAGTGGTGGGATTGAACAGAGCTCCGGCGCTGCCATAGCCGGCCTTAATCAAAGCTTTTTTCCTCATTCCCATTAGCTCTGGCAGTCCTTTCATTGCCCAGTTGCTCGTGCTTTCAAAAGAAAATTTAAATTCCATTAAACCAAGCTCTTGCCTTCATTTCCTGCCATAGCCGGACCTCGGGTACCTTTTCCTTTGTGGCATGGCCCGCCCAGCATCTTTTCTCTGATATATGATGTTGGCTTAGTGCTGTTGGTGGTGGAATGCGAGTATTTTCTATGAATTGGTCTCGTTTTAGTGGCCACAGAGAGATCGAGAGCGAGGCATTTCTGGAGGGGTTTGGAAATTGGGAATAATTCTGTGCCCTTGGCCTTAAATCAGCTGGAAGTCTGTTATTGGGCGAATTGATTTCGTGCAACACGGGCTTTTGGCAGCTAGCCTAGTGCTAGGAGTTTGGTTGCAGGGGATGATTGTGATTGGATCAAAGGAAGAAATGAAGCCTGAAGTTGATACTTCATTGTGCATGTTATCATTTGTTCAGGCACTTGTGTTTGAAGCGACTACTCTATGACTGTTTGGTGCTGAAAACGGGCTTAAAGCTTGGCCCACTTCGGATCCTAAAGCTACAGTGCATGGGGTTATTACAAAACATTCCTTCTACCTTTGATTTTTCCATGCCCAGTTACGAACGCACATCACCAACACAGTATTAGTCCATTTGTTCATCAGTTCCGACGCCACTGCTTGGCAGAGGTGAATTTAAAGCAGCTTGGAAGTTTATTCGACGACTCTCTTCTCCATAGCTTGAAGTCGGAAAACCATGACAAGTTAGTGTTGCTTTTGGGCTGATCGGTTTAGTTCCCCAAGTACCAAAATCTATTGGAAATTAACGGTCCTCATTTTTGTTTCTGCATATTGATAATAGGCTATATGGAGAACGATAATAAGAAGTTGGGGGATCAGCTTGACAAGGCTGCTATTCTGGATGCGATCAACAAGGAGGTCGTCGATTTGGTGAGATGCATGGACATGAGATTGGCTGTTTATTCAATCCTGGAGCAGGATGAACTCTGTTTAAGCTGTTATATCCTTGAATTCGAACAGAAGTAACTGACTCAATCTCTTGTCTTCCATATCAGGAAAACATTCCTATTGAAGAAGTTTTTGAGCAGCTAAGATGCACGAGGAAGGGTCTCACCACAGAAGAAGGGGAGGAGCGCTTGCGAATTTTTGGACCCAACAAGTTGGAAGAGAAGACGGTACTTGATGCCCTTTCTTTTTTGCGTTAGCCCTATCAAATTTATGGTTCCACGTCCCCTTTCTAAATTCTTTCCTTCTTGCAGGAGAGCAAATTCTTTAAGTTTCTCGGGTTCATGTGGAATCCTTTATCATGGGTAATGGAAGCTGCTGCAGTAATGGCTATAGCTTTGGCAAATGGAGATGTAAGCTAAGCTCTTAATTTTACATCCTTTTTTCCATGTCAGTATGTTAGTTTACAGTGAGGAATCATTAGGAACACTTCCAGGGGATCTTATATTAATCTTCCTTAGAACCATAACTGTATAATTCTTGGCTCACTATTTATTTATTTTCTTTGTGGAAAACATACAGAATAGGCCTCCCGACTGGCAAGATTTTGTTGGTATTATAACGTTACTGGTGATAAACTCCACCATAAGCTTCATTGAAGAAAACAATGCTGGAAATGCAGCTGCTGCTTTAATGGCAAGGCTTGCCCCAAAAACAAAGGTTGGCTCGCTATGGAATGCCTAAAATCTTAATCACGAGAAGCAATAAAATAATACTTTGTTTACTGCTGATAGGTCTTACGAGATGGAAGATGGGGTGAACAAGATGCTGTCATACTGGTCCCCGGTGACATAGTAAGCATAAAGTTGGGTGATATTGTGCCTGCTGATGCACGTCTGCTTGAAGGTGACCCCTTAAAAATTGATCAGGTACTCATCTTAAGGGTTTTTTGCTATAGTGTTTCTGGAAGCTGAGCCAGATGGTGATTTTTGCAGTCTGCTTTAACCGGTGAATCACTGCCTGTTACAAAAAATCCTGGCGACGAGGTGTATTCGGGGTCTACATGCAAACAAGGTGAAATTGAAGCTGTTGTTATTGGTACAGGTGTACACACATTTTTTGGAAAAGCTGCCCATCTGGTAGACACCACAAATCAAGTTGGCCATTTCCAAAAGGTTTGAAGTTGAACCACATACTGTTGTCTCTAACATGAAGTAGCATATTTAATGCCCATGCCTGTTTTGCAGGTTCTTACCGCGATTGGGAACTTTTGCATTTGTGTTATAGCAATAGGGATGCTGGTTGAGATCATTGTGATGTATCCAATACAGGATCGTACATACCGTGCAGGCATAGATAACTTGCTTGTTTTACTGATCGGTGGTATTCCTATTGCCATGCCAACTGTGTTATCTGTAACAATGGCAATAGGTTCTCATCGTCTTTCACAGCAGGTTAGCATTTATCTTTTTTTATTACGTACTTGGCTGTAGTTCCAATGCATTGCTGACATTTTTGTTTTGCTTTTACAGGGAGCAATTACTAAAGGATGACAGCCATTGAGGAAATGGCAGGCATGGATGTTCTTTGTAGTGACAAAACGGGAACACTGACGTTGAATAAACTTACGGTGGACAAGAACCTTGTTGAGGTATGTTTGACGATCGCCGTGGACTCATTGTTGTTATTGCTACAGATATCATCATCATCATCGTCATCGTCATCATCATCACATCTTATCATTTTCTGAAAAATGCAATGTTACCCATGAGCAGGTATTTGCTAAAGGATATGATAAAGATAGTGTACTTTTGCTTGGCGGCAAGAGCATCAAGGATGGAGAATCAAGATGCCATAGATGCTGCTGTTATTGGAACTCTTTCTTACCCGATCCTAAAGAAGTTAGTGTGTTATATAGATTGATTAAATATCTTGATTTACGAAAGAATGCTGATTTTTTTTACATCTTGGAAATCAGGCTCGGGCAGGTATCGAGGCTGTCCACTTTCTCCCATTCAACCCAACTGATAAACGTACTGCACTTACATACATCGACAGTGAAGGAAAGATGCATAGGGCTAGCAAAGGTGCACCAGAACAGGTATTTTTCTGGGGTAATTATTAAAATAGTCTAGCATACAGGCTAATGGCTTTTTCTCTTCCAAGATTTTGGAGCTTGCACATAACAAGGCTCAGATTGCACAAAGGGTTCATGCAATAATTGATAAGTTTGCTGAGCGTGGACTGCGTTCTCTAGGAGTTGCATTTCAGGCAGGAATCTCGTTCTTTTGATTTGGAAGACAAGTCTCCAGATCTTTATTTACATGAAATCTCATTTATCCTTTTATCTCTCTGTTCCAGGATGTCCCAGAAGGTGTTAAAGAGAGCCCTGGTGGGCCATGGCTATTTGTAGGATTAATGCCATTATTTGATCCTCCTCGCCATGATGACAGCTGAAACAATCCGCGGGCTTTAAACCTTGGTGTAAACGTGAAAATGATTACAGGTTTGTTTATATCATGTGATCATCTTTAGAGCTACTGTAAGTTGTGGATATTCAAGTAGTGGTCTTATTACCATTGTTGAACAGGTGACCAACTAGCAATTGCAAAAGAGACTGGTAGGAGACTTGGTATGGGTACAAATATGTATCCCTCTTCATCTTTGCTTGGGAACAGGGATGATGCATTTGAAGGCTTGCCTATTGATGAACTTATTGAAAAGGCAGATGGCTTTGCTGGGGTATTTCCAGGTGCAATTTCAACAATTGTTTAGTTGATGATATGCAGACAAGAATTATTTTTCATGCATACATATGAAGGATCTACTATGTGCTTTGCAGAGCATAAATATGAAATTGTGAAACGTCTTCAACAAAAGAAACACATTTGTGGGATGACTGGCGATGGTGTCAATGATGCTCCAGCATTGAAGAAAGCTGATATTGGTATTGCAGTAGCAGATTCAACAGATGCAGCTAGAAGTGCATCTGATATTGTGTTGACTGAACCTGGCCTCAGTGTCATTATTAGTGCGGTGCTAACAAGTCGTGCAATTTTTCAAAGAATGAAAAACTATACTGTAGGACTTGGTCTTGGTGGTTTGTATATTTTTCATTCATTCTTGCATTGACAACATTGACTTTCTTTTGCAGATATATGCTGTTTCCATAACAATACGTATTGTGGTAAGCATCTCATCAAGAAATGTATACCTTCTTTGACTTTTCCTATGAGATTAACGGCTTGATCTTTATTGCAGCTTGGGTTTATGCTGTTAGCTTTGATTTGGAAATTTGACTTTCCACCGTTTATGGTTCTTATAATTGCAATCTTGAATGATGGTATGTGGAGCTCCCCTTCTCATCATTGTCAATGGCTGGAGCTTTATTCACAATATTTAGTAGTTGAAACTGTGTTGTTTAGGGACGATAATGACCATCTCCAAGGACCGTGTGAAACCATCTCCTCTACCAGATAGTTGGAAATTAGGAGAGATATTTGCAACTGGTGTTGTTCTTGGTAGTTACCTTGCAGTGATGACTGTCATATTTTACTGGCTGGCAGATAAAACAAGCTTTTTCGAAGTGAGTATTGTTGTTTGTTCTTCTCTCTGTCAGATGTCTTACTTTATCGTTATTTGATATTTTGAACTCTTCAGGACAAGTTTGGAGTAAAAAGTTTGAGTCGAGACCCGCATAGGCTTCACTCTGCAGTATATTTACAAGTCAGCATAATAAGCCAGGCTTTAATATTTGTGACAAGATCAAGGAGTTGGTCATTTTGTGGAACGCCCCGGTCTTTCTCCTTCTTGCAGCTTTTATAGCAGCCCAACTAGTATAATTCTCACTAAGTAATACTGGATTCAAGATTATCTAGAGACATGCTAAAAGCATATTCTATATTTGCAGGTTGCCACGTTGATTGCAGTCTATGCAAACTGGGGTTTTGCCTTTGTGAAAGGTATAAGCTGGGGCTGGGCTGGTGTTATTTGGTTATACAGCTTAGTCACATATATGCCACTTGATCCAATTAAATTTGCTGTGCGCTACATCCTTAGTCAAAAGGCCTGGGACTTGATGCTCGAGCAAAGGGTGAGTATTGTGGAACATAATGCCATTTGAGTGCATTTCAAAGAACTAAGCAACCATTTTTTACATTTCAGACCGCTTTTACAAGGCAAAAAGATTTTGGAAAGGAAGCAAGAGAGGTGAAGTGGGCACAGGCACAACGTACTTTACATGGGCTGCAGCCTTTGGAAGTGAAGACTGCTGAGAGAACAGTTTATAAGGAGGGTCCTGATATGGCAGAGCAAGCTAGAAGACGAGCTGAGATAGCGAGGTAAGAGTTTTATGATCTGAAATATTGTCTGTGAGTATGTGTGGATGAGTCCACACAGGTGCATGTGTTGTGTCCATTTTTTCTTTTATCCTTAATTTGGTAATATTATTTTGGTGATAGGCTGAGAGAGCTACATACCCTCAAAGGACATGTAGAATCTGTCGTGAGGTTGAAGGGTCTCGACATCGACACTATACAGCAAGCTTATACAGTATAACAAAATTTATATACAGGCTTTATCTATTCTTATTTTTGGATCCTTTTAATTGTCCAAGTATGGAAGTCTAGATGGTGGGCAAGACCACTTGCATAGTTCATGTTCCAAGCCTTTGATTGCTTCAGATTTTGGAGTTTGGCAATGGTTTGTTTCATCTTGGAGCGAAAAAACGAGTCTCTAAGCTATTTTGTTATTGGGCATGGAGAGGAGAACCTGGAAGCCGCCATTAAAATTTGTACTTTGAGGTTCCTGATTATATAAATATATGTAAAACAAGTGTGGGCCGAGCAAAGGCCTTTTCATCAGCGTGTTCAGATGTATGTGTAATGCTCGATCAGTTCTTGCCATCCAAGATAGAATTTGCTGATGTGTCAAAATTTCAATCAAATAGAGTAGAGGGTAACTTGATGTGTCAAATTGAATTAAATAGAGTAGAGGGTAACTTTGCAAATATGTCACTTAAGAGTATTGGACAAAGATAAACATTCATCTCCTATGACCAGGCTAAAAAAATCCAAGGATTTCAAACTTGCAGGGATTGCAAACTTGCAGAATCGCCGAGGGCCTCTTTTAGTTCTTGAAAAGGACCACTTTTAGAACAAAATTGTACTTACAAATTTGTGATTGAAAAGCTAGCATTAAGCATTTGCTACCCTCGGGCATTCTATTTATGTGTTGCTATGTATCTCTTGTGGATGTGCTTTTGTTGAGACGTCGTTGGTTTTGTTGACTTGGATACAATAGTTCTATGATAATATATATAGATCTACCATAGTGACTTGAGAGATGTCGTTGGTTTTGCCAACTTGGATGCAATTCTTCTATGATAACATAGATCTACCACTCCTCGGAAGAGGATCCTTGATTTTTTTAGCTTGCTCCTATTGGCATTTTGGCCTTTCTAGTTTCCTAATTTTTTTGACGGTGGTTTTTGCTTATAAAGTCAATACTTGTTCTTCCTCTGTTTCTTGTTTCTTGCCTTTAACATCTTTTTGGATCTCCCTTTTTGTTTACTGTCTTTCCACCCTTTGGTTCTCGATCTCTCTTCCTTTTTTTTTTAGGATCAAATTAATTAATAATACGGAGTAAAGTACAAGAAGAGCGATACAGGGGTACTCTTGCCCAAGCAACCACGCTCGAGCGAGAACCCAAACTGCACGTAAACCTAACTATGACTCAGGAAACGAACACGCCATTCCGGTTCTACAATGAGGAGGGTCCTTTCCCGGATAGCCACCTTGAACTGCTTTTTCAGGGGGGACGCCGGTGGGAAAGGTATTATTTGTACCTCAAGCGAGGGATCAAAGCAAAAGTTGCATCTCTTCATTCCCGAACACCTTCATGCGCCGCCGCTTTTATATGAGCCACGGTAGCCGTGCCTTGCACAAATGGAAGGCCGGACTAAACTGGGACCACCGGGCTAGATACACCCCCAAAAGAACCTCTTGACTATGGAGAGGTGTGAATGAGGCACCTTGCCCCTTTGCTATGCCGGCTGAAACGGCAGAAACGCGTCAAGTTGTTCCAAGGTCTTAGCAGTGCACCACACATTGGACACAAGTCATCCATCAACGGATTTATCCCGTGAACCGCGTATTCACCCTCAGGGATGCACTATCTGCCACAACAACACCCGAGCCTTGGGGGGCGAGATTGGGTTCCACACCCATCTCCAGATTTTGCTCTAGTCATCTTCCGGTATCTGGAGACTCGGTACTGTTCGAGGGGCAACTCATCCTGAATTTCCAGAAGCTCATAACAAGACTTCACGAAGTTTGAGGGGTTAACCTTTGGATGACACCGCCACACTCGACCCGTCCCGTGCGAAGGGTTCACGCAAGACTCGCCAGCCCGGATCGCACTATCTCGCTTCCGGGCCGAAACCTCGCGGATCTAAAATGCCGCCAAGGCGCCCGGTTGCCCGATCAACATACCAATCCTTCACTGTGAAGGCCCCATGATGTGTCCACCTGCGCTGAACTCGAGGATCCACAGATGCTGCCAACATCGAAGGAGATGCACCGGGGCCAAGAGGGATCCACCATGGCGATGACTCTAACTGGATACAACTCGAAGTGTCGATCGCAAATAATGGGCGGACTTGCTCCCAGGCTCGTAGGAGCCCCTTCAGAAAGGGAGAGGCATTAACATATGGCCTGATATCCTCAAAAATGCCTAAGGAAGCACGCAGGGACAGTCCGCTTATGGAAAACTATTGAATGAGACAGCGACTGATGAAGCAAAACATGCCAGGCATGCCAAAATCATTCTCGAGAACCGCAAAAATGAACTTGGAAATCAGGACCTTGCTGTGGAGAGAGAGGTCTAAGATGCCCGAGCCACTCGCAGACTTTGGGGTCGCATACATTTCCACCACGCATAACCTTGGCGGACCGCCCCTTCCTCCTTATCTCCCCATACAAAGTTACGGATCATAGAGAAAATTTCTCGGATCTTGCTTTCTGGCGCCAGGATGATGAACGCCATATAAATATGCGTTGAGCATAAAACCGACTTCGCCATCTTGCGGATCTTAGGCTATGGAAAGTTTTCCACCCTTCCACCAATTAAGGTGCCCGACGCAATCCTACACTACAAGAGGAAGGGGGTATTAGAGTCAGTTTTAGAGTCAGACCTTAGTTATAAACTTAGACAGAAAAAATAGAAAAAAAATCCTTAAAATGACACTATGGACGCTACAACCGACTCTAAGCTGCTCGTTTTAAACGTCGGCAAAGATTAGCATCGAGAATTTAGCGTCAGTGTTGCAAAGACATAGAGTCATGATTAGAGTCAACCATAGTGTTAGAATTAGAGACATGTCTACCATCAACAAACAAGGTTTAAAATAAAATACACTTGTATTTAAGTCGTTGAAAGATTCCTTTATAAAAATTGAAAACTGAAAAAAAGCAAGACAAAATAGGGAGCAAAATAGATTGTGAGCAATTAGCATTTTGGAATACCCCAAAAAGCAACATTTGAAGCCCTTTCCATTTTTAAAGAAGAGGGCAAAAAAAAAAAAAATACTTGTTTTTGAGAGAGAAACATTAATTTTGATAACTCAATAGTATTTATTGTTGAAAATAAAAGAAATATAGTTTTGTCTTTTTGCAAGCTTAGTATAAGTACTAAGAAATCAAACATAGGAAAAGGCAGTGTGAAATCATGGAAAAGAAAGAAAGAAATTGCATAATTTCTGTGGAAGTAGTTAATAACTACATGCATGTAAATTTATCACGAGGTGGAGGAGGTGGAGTCTTCCAGGATCCACAGGACTCGTACCCCTTAGAGATACATCTCTTGCGAGGGGTACAATAGCAGGGGCGCACCTTCTGATTCAATGGTGCAGAGTCTGTTTGTTTCTCGGGCCTCAGGAGGAGCACCACGGGCTCGGTCGACAAACTCCCACCTCCTCATCTCTTCTTCCGTAAGTGGAGGCTGGATTTACATGTATGTACGCTTTAACGCCATCGTGACCGTTCTTTGCTCCCGATTCCTCGTTTTCATCAGGAAAGGATTCACAGAGCTTATTCTTGTCTGGCCAAACTTATTTTGTCGGTCTATGTCGGCGGAGACAACATTCGCCCACACTTAAAGGTGCAAAGCTATTTTGTAGTGCTGAGCAGGAAAAATGCATCTAGAATCCAGGTCTCGGGCGAGAAAACCGCATGTTAAGTTATTAATTGCTTATTTGTGAAAACCGGTAATGAGATACCACAGTAGCCTTATTCTTAATGGTCTCTTAATTTTTATGAAACGGTAGGAGGAGGCGAAAGGCGTTGCGGGGTGGACTTCTTCTCGTGCGTGTTGAAATGAACCATGGTTTTGGTGTCATATTTGCCAAAACCTATGTGGAAATGTTCAAAAGCGAAACTTGCAAGCCTTCGGACCACCACCATGTCTTTGACATTTTGTTTTTTATTTTATGAGCAAAAGCAATTAAAATTGGTAGGAAAGCTTGAACAAAATAAGTTAGTTCAATGGTGTGGCTGTATAAATTTATACCACCACATTGCTTTGGCATGCCAACTTATACCGCGGTCTTAGTCATAGTATAAATTTATCTGAAGGTTGCCTTGGTGTGAAATTTGCTTCCGCAGCCCGAGAGTGTAAATTTATCACCGTGGTGTTCTGATAAATGAAAAGCAATAAATTCAAGGCTTTACCATCTGGTTTGAGCCAGGTGTTACGAGGCAGGCTCCCAATGTGGCAGGCATCAAATGCGCAGGTGCGAATGAAAATGATGACACCTCCGGTTTGCGGATGTCGTGATTTCGCCGAGCCGTCCGAAAAGCCACGGACTTACCGTGCGTAAAAAGGCCTGCCTCGTCGAAAGATGCTATCCTTAATTTTGAACCGTATGGAATGTCACGCAATACAGGTGTATAATTTTGCTTGTCCAAAAGGTTTCCAGCCGTGCAATCCCCATGAACAACCTGGCCTGGCCGATCGACCCGAATGTTGTAAATGGTTCTATATTGGTGTCAAAAGCCTTGTCTTAGAGCTTCTTTCACAACAGTGCCTTGATCTACGCCTCTCCTCCTTGGCCGTGATATAGACCCAGTTTAAAAATCCACATCGGTGGCCCTTTCCTTCTTGATACGTGAGAAAAGCGTGAGACAAAGGCGCGAAACAAAAAAGTATTTTCGAGAAAAACTTACCCGACCCTTTGAAGTTAACAGTACTCTACGATAATACTATACGAAGTAGAGGATTGGATACAAAGCCGCACTCTTCCCGATCTCGGGTTTAGTTGCTTCATTAGCTACACTGCAATGATTCTGATGTCTTCATTTCTGAGAGGGAAAAATGTTGTCGGACAAAATTGGGAAAAAAGAACACGACATGGGAGTATGAAAACTACGTCTTGCTTCTTGACCCGTTTCGTCTAAGGTAAATTCCCCTTGGCCACAACTTTTCTAATAGTCTTACAAAATTTCTTTGCTTTTAAACCACATTGCGTCAAATTTGAAAATGCTCATATTTTTTGTTTTGTACTTACCCTTTTTTTTGGTTTTGATACGATTGTTCTTCGACTCACCATCTTGAACATGCAAAATGTTCTGCTGAAGATCCACACACACCATGAATGATCGAACACAAGTAGTTCAATGTTGAATGGCGTACAAGTGTTTGTTACTTGCTTGATCTCTTTACATCTAATTGCACCATAAGACCAGGCACGGTATAAAATTTACTCTGGTACTGGTGGCGGTGCTCTCAAGGTATACCGAGATCCGCGGTATAGAATTTATCTTGGTAATGATATAGGGTATACCGTGCCCGGTCATGGTATAATTTATCGTAACTGATCACTACGTTTGTGATGCGAAAATACAATGTTACGGTATTAATACAAGTGCTAAGCTATACACAGCATACTCTGAGGAGGACTAAATTAAAGCTTTTGCTTATGACCATCTGCGAAAGCAAAGTGGAAGTAATTGTCATCTTTGCTTCACGGCCATTATGGGCTTCTTATGCGAATCATAGTGACACTACATGACTTCGCTTACTGAAGTTCTTGGGTTTGTTTTTTGTTTTAGAGTCCTCCCATGCATTTATTTGAACTCTCGTATTCCTGTGCATGAGCGGATCTTGTCTACTCGAACTCATTTGAGTCGAAGTCATTGTCGAGATTATGACTCACGGCAATGACCTTTGCTTTAACCGTCTGTGACTCCACGTAGATATGTGCTTCTGGTCTTCCAAACTTCATTCGGGTTTCTTCTTTTGAAAGTTCCTTCACAGTGCTTTATAAACATGTGTGCCTCCAGTACATAATGGCAATGTTGAGTCTGACCTTTTGTAATCAACAGCTGGTTGCAACGACTCCATCACTGCAACTAATTGAAAGCACATGGGCGTGAGGATTTCCTTCTCATTCTTTGCTTGAGAATAGCCATGTCTTGCGCGTCACGGCTCTGGACCTGAAGCACTCTGACCCCATCTTCATTCTTAAGCGGCCTTTTTATAGTGCTCAATATCAATGAAATAGTTTGTTTGGTTTAGTTTCAAATTAACAAGCTTGAGAATAGCACTTGACTATCTGCCGGGCTTCCTGGCGATATCTTTAGCCGAGAGCCTTGAAGAGCTTAACGGCTTCTCCTCTATGATAAAGGGACTTGGTGGTTCTAGATTTTTTCTTGGTAGGAGGCTGTGTATCTACTACTAGGGAATCGCTTCCTACCCTTTCCCTTTATTACCACTGGTTTCCTCCTCTTCCTCTTCCTCTTCCTCTTCCTCTACTACTTCCTCGTCTTTCTCTTCCTC